>WSTH01000132.1:0-38553 GCA_019616345.1 Ceratobasidium sp. 395 | reverse complement strand
GAGATTTGGAGTGCTCGAGATTTGTGACTAGCAACATTATCGGGCGTAATCCACTCGCCGGCCCCATCGTCGTCACTTAAGGGATCATCGTAGAGTGGAGCGGTCAACGGTTCCTGCGCTCGAGGTCGGAAGGGCGTTGCATCGACATCAAGGGGTTCGCGCTCGAATTCTGAAACCTCGTCATCGTCAACTTCTCCAGAAGTTTCAGGTACCTCCGGTGTGCAAGGAGCTGGGGTTTGGGAGGTAGCGGGTTGATCATTGAGTTGGCTCGATCCAGGGATGGACCGTGTGGTGGAGTTGGGTGAAGCAAGTCTGGTCTGTGGGACGCTTGAGTTGTCGTGTAATAATTCCGGTTTAGGCAACTGAAAAGCTTTGATATAAATGAAACTAGCCATATCGCAAATAGATTTATCGAATAACCAACCTGATTCGACTCTCCTTGAGCCTTCTCGTGAAGAGAGCAAGCAAGGGCAAGAATCCTCAGATCGGCAAGGGACAAAACACTGTAGTCTCCCGTTCGCCTGGAGAAAGTGGTTACTAAAAAGGGATTAGGCTAAATATATTACTACCGAGTCAATAACCGCACCCTTTGCCAACGAAGCAGCATCGGGGTCAAGCACTTCCAGTTTCACTCCAAACGAAAGTTCAAGTCGTTCGAGATGTTCTCGGACGCGAGAGTCTTTCAGTTCAGATATTACTTGTGGAACAGTTACATATCTCTCGGCCAAGCCACGAAGAGGATTTAGTGACAACAGTGGACCAGCATCAAGTACCAGAGTCTGGAGCTTTGGGTTGGACATCGTAGCCTATGCAGCACTAAGGTAATTGAAGCAGGAATTTAACTCAAGCTAGCGTTAGAGATTTTATCGAAGAGTGTTGTTTATCTCAGCAGGCCCCAGTATACACTTTATCCGTGCCAAGCGACAAACTAAAATCTCGTAGTGTGTTCTGATCGCCCAAGCTAAATTAATTACATCCGATCGGATCAGCTGCTTGGTAATTTTCAGACTGCACGTGACTCGGAGAGATTGGGTATATGCGAAGTCTAGAACCGCCGCGCATGAGCATTGCCGGCTCAGAAGGAGCCCGCTCGGAAGTTGAGGAGCTGATCGATTTAGACGCTCGCTGTTTGCAGCAAGCCCTCTAGCTCAATCGGCCAATAGTATGTTGAGAACGCCTCGACATTGCCCGGAGCTGCGCCAGCCTGCTCGAGTCCGCAATAGGTACGCATCTACGAAGCGCCGTTCTATGAAGCTCAGGTACACAGCTCGAGGGCGCGCTAGGTAAAATTTCAGGCTCTGCTTTGCCGATACGGGATCTATAGCCTTCACGAGACACCGACGGATATAAGCTATGTTACAGTCCAGGCTCCTTCATATCCTATCCCTTGTATCCTCCGCTTCACGAAATGACTGCATTGTCGGCCAATTCAACCTCCCCATGTAACCCTCAACTCGAGGCTATTATTGCTGGCTTGCAAAATCGGATGGCCGAGCGACAAACTTCGATCAACACAGGGGATCTACTAACCGAACAGAAGGCCGACCAAGCCATCCCTCTCGGCCTCCATAACGCGGCTAACGCCTGTCCAGCCAGCTCTCCAGAGGCCAAGCAAGGCTTTCGGAACGCAACAAACGGATACAGCGGATGGAACAGTCGCGAGGAACGGGACAGCGTCGCTTTGCACGTAGTCAAAAATGTGCTCGCCAAAACAACTCTGCATGGTATCCTACTTGGTGCAGGAACGATGACGATAACAATGCTGGCCACTCCAGCAACAGTGTTATACGACGGAACCGAGTTGGCTGGGGGTATGATCGACAACGGAGACGGAGCTTCTCAGTTTGCATATGACACCAACGGAGATGGCTGGGTTGACCATCAGCTCACAGTCGACAATACGACCGAGGAGGTGACTAGCTCGGAGCCAGACTCCTTAAACTTGGAGGACGTAGTCAAGGGCGTTTGGCATATAGTCACGGATTTTTTCTAAGCGCATATATACACTCGAAATGAGTTGGTATGTCTGTGAATCGATCTTCCTTGACTATTTACCAGAAAAACTCAAGAGATTATAACTATTTTAGATCTGGTACCTCAACTTATACGAACATCAAAATTCATTATGGTGGTGAACGTCATTATTCCAAAGGGATTGGGACTGTTGGTTTTATACAGATCGCATACTGCACATAGTAGGCCGGCTGGGAATCGTAGTGGCTTTTATTATGCTCCGATGTCGCTCTAGTTTTGGGGTCTTGTACGATTTATGCATGTTTTGTCTGTTGAACTAACCAATGGCTCTCGTCTAATCCAGCTATTTGGCGCGTATTTGCGTCCAGTTGAGTGCAACTCTTGAAATATATCATATAAAGGGCGGCGAGCCCGTATTCACTAGGAGCTTTCCAAGACAATTGATTGAATTCAATCAGTAAGAGCTACTAGCTGCCGTAGACTTGCTCTGGCCGCATGTGCTATTACTGTTCACTGTACATCGGTCCTTAATTGACGACCTACTTGTCCCACGACCTTGCTCGGTCAATTGTGATTATTTCAAAACTCTAAAGTCCACGAGTTTTGCTCTTTGCGAAATAAGATTTAATTAGGAGGCTATTGTACACAAACGAGGCTTTCTAGCTTTAACCCCTTCCAAGACCGTTCGCTAGCGGTAACGAGATGAGCAACTCTTGGTCAAGTATCGCTTTTAGCAAGAATAAATCACGATATAAGATATAATTGAATTATCGCGAGCGTTCAAACGTAGAAGGCGGTCACGCTAAACGTGTAGGGTTAATCAGTTTATCACAATCCATGGTGGATTGAAACAAGGACTGGGTGCCTGTAGCTTATTCCATTGGGTACTTGAGATGTCCTGACTCGGGAATAGAGTTCACCGTTGTGTTTTGGGTAGGAGGTCTGTCAGTGTATGATGTCAAGATCAAGCATACACTGTATGCGGTCGGAGGTCCAGGTGCCTGCCCATTCTCAAAGTTCTTGCTGCGAACCCATGGTGTACCAAGACCAAGGATGACGCAAGCAGAATGGAGGGGGGGAGCTTGCACGTTGCCTGCCCATAGCTGATATAACACGATCGAACTGTCACTATGATCGTAATAGGCGCCTGGCGAACAGAAACCAGTCATGACGGAGAGCTGTTTTATCCAATCCCTATTGCATCCAACTCAGCTGGATAACAAGCGTAAAGACCTTATGGATAATAGCAGAAAACATACAATATTGCTTCAGGATTGCCTGCATGTGGAAGCTCTGATATATCCAACGCACTCAGGCTGGGCTTGTAACTCACTGCTTAGGACATTCCGGCTCTTGTATACGACAACAGCAGTTTAAAAACTACATGTACAGTGGTTATATGCGTACATCGAATGTATAATTATGTATTTAATTAATGGCACAATAAAACACCCATCGCCCGAACTAGTAATACAAACGACCGCTATGCGTTGCAATGGGGCTCGCCCCGTGAGATTCAGAAAAGATAGACCTCGCTATAATCCGTGTGTTAAGTCAGGCTTTCGTTTTTTGCTTTGACAACATATCACGAACTACTCACAGCTGGCTGTCGGCGCGAGGGAGCCCTATGCGCGATTTCAACGCCTTTTCCAGTACGTTGAGCCTCATTTTGTGCAGGCCGAGGTCAAAAGCGCTGTGCATTGCCTCTGACAGCACACCCGTTGACTTTAAATAATCGGAAACCTCCTCAGCCAGGTTTCGATCCATTGTTTCCTGGGCGCACTGGAACGCCGCCGAAGCCTGATCTTGAGCGGCTCTTTTGTTTCCGCCCTCCTGCTCCAGTAGTACGAGTTCGCAACGAACTTGAGCTTGGAGTTTGAGGTTGGCTTGATCAATATAGAAAGCCAGAGCCTCCATCAAATGTAGCCTTGCGCGTGAGATTAAGGCACATTTTTCTTCGCCTCGGGCCATTTCCGATTGTTCGAGGATCGAGTTCCCTAGTTCTCGAACTATTGAAGCCTCCTGGTCGATCCACTTACCTGCCCTGCACAGAGTAAGCGCTAAAGTGTACTCCCTGGCCTTTTCATAAGGATCTTCAGCTGCTTCCGCTAAAGCTAAACGACAGGTGACAACCCAACGGTAATCGCCGCGAGCCAGAAACGACTCGGCCGCAACTCTAAGATGTGCTCGGGCGTCCAGAAGCTCTGCCCGGGATATGTGAATTTGACCAATCTGAACTTGAATCTTGTAAGCCGTGCTTTCGTGAACTTGCTGGTTATGATAGCCTATGGCTGATCCTGTTAAAAGTGCCAGCGCGCGGGCTTCGTCTGCCTCCGAATCAGCTTTGATTTCCAATAGAAACGCTATTACCATGAGGTTTTAGTAGTATATTCGGGCTAACGAAAAAGCCGCTCACGATCTTCTACAATGCAACGTGACGAGTGAGAAATAGCGACGGAGGACGAATACAGCTATTAAACTCACCACCCCCTATCACGCTCGGACGGGATTTCCCTGCCTGCAGACTGAATACTGGTCCGTAGAAATGCCGGGTTTCCCTTGTCAGTACCGCTAATCGCAGGTTCAGATGCCGAGTTACTGCTAAATCAGCGTAAGCACATACCCTGGTGTAGGCGATACAGAACTTCCCAGATATCTGGCCGTAGTGCTGGTTCGCATGCCCAACACTTCTTCAATATTGGCCAAAGTGTCTCCTGGAGATGCTCGAGCTCGTTTGAAGGAGCATATAGGGGTTTGCTTGGCGTACATCCTATGCAAATTCGATTAACAACCTCCCAATCGCGAAGGACTTCTTGGTAGGGTATTGATGATGTGATTATCTATATATCTGATTAGTCTATTTATAGCTAACTCAGAATATAACGTGAAACACCTCGTAGAAAGTGCATGCCAGCGCCCAAATATCTGTAGCAAGCGACCGCGGTACAGGAACGTTGTCCGTATCGCCCGTTGCAGCGGAAAATAACTCAGGACTCATCCACCGAATGTTACCCTCCGCGCTCCTTGATAAGCGGGAATAAATACCATCTCGAGGTATCTTCGAGAGACCGAAATCCATGAGCTGTACTTGGTAGTTCGAACGAAGGAGGAAGTTATCCTTGAAGAACGTGTTAGGGCGCTAAGTCAGTACATGACTACTTAAACTCACCGATTTTATGTCGCCATGTATGATTGGATCTGGGCAGGAGTGCAAATAGTTAATCGCTGAGGCTGCTTGAAGGATCTGTTTGTGCATGCACCAGGGTCAAAACTGCGAAGATAGATACCTTTTTTAGCACTCACCAACGATATACAATCCGCCGCACTGCGAGGTTTTTTGATATACTACAACAATGTAATGTAAGCTTGAACGCAAATCATGTCAATCCGAAATTTGGGGTCGTACCTCGAAAACACTACCATGCTCACACCAAGGCGAAACTAAAGAAGGCAGAATGCGCCCATGCACTCCACGTACCACGCCCAGCAGAGGTAATATATTGTAGTGCTCCACCTTGCTCCATGTGGTGATTTCGTTGATTAGATTCTAATGGGTGTAAGTTTGGCAAACGTGATAAGACAACACTACATCAAACCTACCCGCTTCACTTGTTCGGCCTCCCAAGGATCCGTGTTTTGGCTGGTTCTAATCACCTTTACAGCTACCTATGAGCAAAAAACAACCAGTGTCGGTCAGTAATCAAGAAATGCTTTACCCAGAGGATAAGTAAAGTACTACATACCTTAACTCGGTTAGCGCCAGGAGATAGCCACCTCATGATATTCCGGGCTTGTCGCACCACCGGCCGTTCGTCAAGTTCCCCTCTAGCATAAGCGTTAGTATACAAAGAGGGCAAGACTAGTAAACCAGGCTCACCTATATACGTCGGAAAATCCACCCCAATTACTGTAGTATGGCTCATACACGACAACATCCGTCAGATCTCGTACGCCTGCGTCCTGAAAATTGTCCATAGATATTTCGAGAGTATTTGAGTGCCACCAGGCTGCTTAAGTTATGAAATAAAGTATATAGATCGAAGTCAACAATGAATGCGAGAAGTTGTTGCCGTCATACGCGGTCGTCGTCAGATCTACAGAGGGCTGATGAACAGACACACAGTTTCTCATCAGGAAGCGCAAAGCAGTGTGAGATGAATAAGGTCCTAAGATAGTAGAGTTCGGCCTCCGGTACAGCACTGATGCGCATTTTTCCTTGCTGTGAGCCTTCATTTAGAGTAAGTCGGCCGTAACCCACGCGGAAGTTGTTAGTAGTACCGAGTTAGGTGCCTGGAGTACTAGTTTTGAGAGTGATTTCGAGCCTAGGGAACATGGATACTATAGTGGTTGAACATAAGATGGTGGGCGCTTGTATTCTCATGCCCAAGCACTCGAGTACGTCTTTGTTTCCCGGAATGTGCACGCCGTTCGAACTAGTCACTAGTGAGCGGTTCCAAGAAAATAAAATAGCGAGAGACAACCAGGCGAGCTCCCATACAACTAACGGGGTAAGCGTGGTTGAGGTGGTGGTTCGACCTGTTTCGATCTGCGACATGGATCTAGAATATTGGATTTAGCTGGTGCTATCCAGTACCATCACGTCCCGGATTGATGCGGAAGTAAATTTGTCCGTTGATCGACATCTTCCATCCACCCTCATCCTTTCAAACCCCAGAGCATGAGGTACGTCCGCCTCTGAACCCACCTACCGCGCCCAAAAATGTTTAAAAACCCAATAGTTCCAAACTCTCAGTGTCAAGCGTGCGAGGATCCATCAAGGAACTCTTGGCCGATGCCAACGGCGAGAAGAAGCGCAACTTTGTCGAGACGATTGAGCTTCAGATTGGGCTGAAGAACTATGATCCTCAGCGTGACAAGCGTTTCTCGGGCACCGTCAAGTAAGTTTCAATGAATTTTGAACAATTTATCGAGTGAGCTTATATGTTTGGGGATTTTGCTAGACTCCCGAACGTTCCTCGTCCTCGCATGTCCATCTGCATTCTTGCCGATGCCGCCGACATCGATCGTGCTAAGCAAATCGAGCTCGAGTACATGTCGGTCGACGACTTGAAGAAGTGCGCTCTTCCACTCCTTCAAAGTCGCCCTATTCTTAACAGCTATCGATATTAACAGGCTCAACAAGAACAAGAAGCTCGTCAAGAAACTCGCAAAGAAATACGACGCCTTCCTTGCCTCCGAAGCGCTCATTCGTCAAATTCCCCGTCTGCTCGGACCCGGTCTGTCCAAGGGCAAGTCTAGCCTCGCCTCTTACACGTGTTTTTAACTTTATTCTGTCATTTAGCCGGCAAATTCCCGACCCCAATCTCCCACTCTGAAGACCTCAACGACAAACTCACCGAAGTGCGCAGCACGATCAAGTTCCAGCTGAAGAAAGTCCTGTGCTTGGGCGTCGCTGTTGGACATGTTCAGATGACTGAGGACCAGGTTCTAGGAAATGTCATGTTGAGTGCGTATTTTGTTCTTCCTTTGTCGTTTTTTTCATTTGGAATGTACTGATGGATGATGAATAGGCATCAACTTCCTTGTGTCCCTCTTGAAAAAGAACTGGCAGAACGTCAAGTCTCTCCATGTCAAGACGACAATGGGCAAGCCCGTTCGTCTGTTCTAGTTCCCTATCGTCCACTTTCCCACCTTCACCGTTGCACGAGTACTTGACACGAAAACTCTCATAACGACGATCCTGAAAGTTGAACGAAAGGGCGGGGGATAATCGTACAATGCACTACAAGCCTCGCACGCTTTCACCAACACCTCCGTCTCTTGATTGAGCTGGTTGTGATTGGGAGCTGATGTACGATTATTTTCTTGCTTTCTCGTTTGGTCTTTATGGGTCTTTCGGGCTAAGAGGTTTTGTGTTTGGCTTTACTGTTGTACACTAGTGTAATTTTTGGTCATTTTGTGTGTAGGTGGCGAATATACTGTGTTTAGGATTTGAACTTGCCACGTGTGATCGAGGAAATGAGTGATTGAGCCGGTTTGATAGACGAGACTATTTACAGGACGTGTGACTTTTGTATTTTAGCGAAAAGACCAGTGAACAAGACACCCATATTCATATTTACTTCAGCTAGATCAGCATAGTACAGTACTACCAAAGGTTGAAGGCATATGTGACCCTCAGCAAGAAAAACGCCAGGGGTATAAATACACAGCTCGTGTATCCACAACAAACTTGCCCCGCCACCCACTTGATTAACTTTCCACCCCCGCACTTCGCACCCCGCGTTCTGCCTTACGTATGCTCCCAGCTGTCATCAGAACCTGAATCCGAGCGACGATCCTGTTCAGAGTCCGAATCGGTACGAGACAGACGGAGATGGAGTTGTCCGGCCGTTGCTGCCGAGTGTGCAGACACTTCGGACCATGGAGACGCTGGGCGTTGCGTAGCCGCTGGAACGTCGACGAACGGATCGGCCGAAATGCTTGGCGGCGAGTTGGGGAGTACGAATGGAGAGAATACCGCAGCGGAGGGTACAGGAGGAGAAAGTGCCCTGATTTCGGTCGGAGGCGAGAACTGGTACTCTAGTGGGTCAGACGAGGACGGCGCCTCGAACGAAATTTCCGAAAGTGCCCGAATATCCGAAAACGGCGATCGAGGAGAGGTGACTGGGGGTGGGCTCTGTACGGCCGCCGGTGGAGGCGGGGGCGGAGGCGATCGGACGCCCGCGGGCTGAAAAAAACGGAGAAATAAGTTTACCGAATACTACCTGAGAAGCTTGTACGCACCACAGTTAGCTCCCGCGCTGCATCAGATATCTGGGGCGATTGCCATGTTGGCGCCACCTAAAGAGATAGGACAGTCAGCTCCAATTCCGTTTTCAGCTCTGCCACCTCGTGTGTGAAGACACTCACGCTATCAACACCAGCTAAAGAAAACGATTGCCCCATCACGCCCATTTCAAGTTCCTGCACACGAGGCGTCAGCGGGCTTGCGGCAGGACACGAATAGGAGACTGGTCAAACGTACAGAGTTGTTGCGCTGGAAAGGCGCCCCTCGATGGCGCAAGGCATTAGAGACCGACGAAACTTGTCGCATTTCCGTGCCAGTAGACGACCCAGCTCCACGAATCTCGCTAGCTTCGATCGAGCCGAGCTTCTCGTTCATAAAGTCTGTTGGCGATCGTTTCCCACGAGGAGTCGGAGAGTCCATGTGTGGCTCGACGAGTCGAGCATGTCGATTTGCTCGTCGTTGGGAAAAATCTTCTACCCAGTCGTGAACTCGCTCGGACAGGTAGGGGTCATAGACAAACTAGTGATTCAAGGTTGGGGATGTGATAATCAACACCTAAAATGAGATAAAAGTACGAACCTGCTTGAACGCAATCCCCGCACCGACAGCAATTATGACACCCCCGACGATGAGTACGGGTGAAGGCATGGTGAGGTGGCAAGTGGGCGGCGAGAAAACTCGGGCTGATGTGGTTCACTTTGAGTTTCAATCCCGGCCTCAGCGTGAGGTCACCTCGTGCCGGCGTATGACAAATTGATGGGGGCGTTTTCGGCCCAGTTTAGCGCCGGTCACATTAAACAAACTAAACCTTCTCAAACTTCGACCGACGCGCTAGAAGCTCAAACTGTGACCGAGGACATGCTTCTTGGTGCCGTGGCCAAATCGTGTACACTCGGTCTTCTGTCTGCATGGCAGCACAACTAGACAGCTGGCCAACACGGTCTCACAAAAAGAGCATAAAAGGGGTTAGAATCTGACGAAGTCGTTGTTCTACCTCTATGTACTAGAGCAACCGATGATTTGAAAATTACACTTGTTCCTGGCTACGATACTTGCAAAAGTGGCCGATTAAAATAACTTCTTTAGCCTTGTGTATCCCTCACGCTGCATGCGCCATAATGCTGGGAGGACAAGGGGTTGGTCACTAGTCTACTATCAGAGCTAAGTAACAACATACTGCCAAACAGTAGGGCTTGGTCCTAGGCAACTCGAACGTTTGGATTTGTTGTGCTTCATCAGCATGCGCATACAACATGTTGCACCGTATATAAGCGCTTAGCGCTCCACTTCTGCATCCAACTTGTTACCCTCAACCACAGTCATCCAATTTATATAGTGTACTTACAGTACAATCGACATAGCTTTTTGCAGAAGGTGGGTAAACTGTGATACATTTCAAGGCGCCTGATTCGCGCATCTGGAGTATCCTGGTATAACTACAAGATTCCGCAGGCAACATGAACGATGGTGAGCCGGAGTTTAGAGCTCAGCTATGTGTATGTTTTTCGCTTTCGCCTTATGCCTGACGAACTTCGTGTCGTACCCTATATTAGATACTCAGCAGCACCCACAGAGTGAGCCTCTTATCACTTGGTATAACCAAGCACTACTATACAGGCGCCTAAACTGATCTGGTCTACTTTCACCCCTCAGACATGATCAGCCGCTCAATGGTTGGCACAGTAGTTAAAACCTGTCTATAATCCTACTCACCTCCCTTCGCGCTCATGTCCAGTCTATTGGTACCATAATCGAGCGCCTAGTGCGTCATGGATGTCCAAACATCTCGAATCGCCTAGACTTGACCCGCTGCAACGATAGACCTTACTCTCGAGGTGGATTCGGGGACGTGCATAAAGGGGTGCTACTGGATGGGACAAAGGTAGCTCTCAAGTGTCTTCGTCTGTACGTAAACAATAGCGAAACAAACGACAAAGCCCTCAAGGCATGTCTGCTCCTGGTCTCCAAAATCGAGCCATGCTAAATGAGCCATGTTGATAGTATGCTGCACGCGAGCTTCATACATGGTCCAAATGCCAGCATCCAAACATCGTGGAGCTGTTGGGCTTAGCAGAATTTCACGACCAGATTGCAATGGTGTCGCCATGGATGGAAAGGGGGAGCGTGGATCGTATAAGTCGCGGCGACAACAGCATCGATCGTTGTAAATTGGTGAGTCGCCATACTAATTAATTCGTTATAAGCTATGTTTATGAATGACTATATACACCGAGTTATAGTGCTTCGAAGTCGCTCGAGGACTGGCATACCTTCACGAAATAAACATCGTGAGTAACACCCCCTCCATGCTTGCATCGCTTCCACCATGGTGATTCCGAACTCCAGGTGCATGGAGACCTGAAAGGGGTACGTAGCCTCACTTGTCAAGTTGTTTTCCTCTCTGTTCAAAGTAGAGTGCTTACCTCTGCAGGGAAACGTTTTGATATCAAACGACGGTGGCGTCCAACTTGCAGACTTTGGTAACGCTGTGTTAACGAGTAGTGCCTTGCTCTTCACAGAGAGTAGCAGTACTCGGTCTTCGGTTTCTGTGCGGTGGGCGGTATGTGAAATAAACTGTACATGTAAGCACGAATGCCGAAACAACAAATCACAGGCTCCGGAACAACTGCAGGGGGAGGTCGCATACAGTCGCGAGGCGGATATCTACTCACTTGGGATGGTATGTGTTCTGACTTAACCTCATGGTCGCCATGTTGACGACTGAATGGCCTGGAAGACTATACTAGTGTGTCGTTTCAACGCGAGCTTGGACTGGAGCACTTACACGATCCCGATACACCTAGGAAATCTTCTCATGCCAGCAACCATATGCTTATCTCCCAAACGAAGCCGCCGTGATTGCGGCTATTCTTATAAAACGCCAATATCCGAAACGGCCTGAGGATACCATTCCCGTGAACAGTCAGCAAGGGGATGCCATATGGTCTATGCTTGAGAGCTGCTGGAGATGGGACCCAAAGGACCGTCCAGTGGCTTCATCCGTTGTCAAGGAGGTGAGCACACCTCGGTCGTTAGACCCTAATCCGATCTATAATACCTCCTCAGATTGAGACAATGAAGTCGGCAGATCTGCTAGTTAAACGTGAGCCTAGCGTTACGGTAGTGTCCCCGCACTGACTGAATAAATAGCGTCCGAAACAGGCGCCGCGGCGTCTTTGCCGAGGTTGACACCAGGTTCAAATGCGCGACAACTGAAGAGAAGCCCAGAGACTCTAGAGGGGGGGCGGGAGCTTCAGAAGAAGAGACCTCGACTAGAGACGGACGAGCCGGTGCAAATCCCCTCCACCCACCAGCACCTGATAAGTAAGGCGAAAGATATGCTCAACGACGTTGCGTTTTGTGAAGGCCAGGACGTGGATGACTTCTTCATCGAATTTGTTATGCCCAAGCTCAAGTACGGCGTTGGCGATCTCGCAAGTCTTTTGTCCGAAATACGTAAACTCGGCATTGTCGCGTCCGAAACGACACAACTCGAACTACTTAGTAGACGGATTGATGATTTCCAGCTAAAGGCACTCCGCCTACTGCTCGAGCTCAAGCAACATAGGCACCCAGAGGATGCAGCGTCGTTGGATAGACTGGAGATTGCGACCGGTCGGGGTTTGCGGTTCCGACTAGGCGAGTTGCCCGAGCTCGAGCAGATAGTTGCGAGCTTAGAACTCTCCCGTAATCTTCGAACGGCCAACGTTAATGGCCTGACGGTCTATCAGATCGAGGAGCTTCTTCCACGTGGGCAAAATGCAGACGTGTCGTCTGATCACCGCGTCATGGCCGAGCTCGCGCCCAAGGCGACCTCTGGACGACAATGGAAGGCCGCTGCAACGTCTATACTCGCACAGCCTCGGCCGGAGATGAAGGACTTGGATCAGCTGCTGGCATCTGCGCATTCAGTCCCTACGTTACCCGATATGCTGGGAAAACTTACACAGGTGTGGCTGAGAGGGCGGGAGTACGAGAAAAAGGTTGAAGCATGTCTCAGTCCGCCGGAAGGGACGCTGGTCCCAATTGACGACGCGATCGAGGTAGCCACCACTGCGCTCGACGAGGTGTATTTCTTCGCGGCCGAGGAGCTCCGTAGGCGTTCGATCGGGGCGCAGACTCGAGAAAAGAAATGCGAGGAGATTGTGACCGGTCGGTTCAAAGCGGAAGGAAATGCGACGTTGCTCGACGATGTTCGAGCGATGCGAGATGAAGATCAAGCCAAGTTTCGGCCGTTTCACATGCCGTGGTTCGAGGAGATGGTTCGCCAGCTGGCGGTGCACGACGATTGGATCAGTCAACTTCCTTGGACGCGTCCGGGCCTCGCCACTCTCGAGTTGGACAGTATCGTGCGAGACATGACGGGTGACGGAGACGCAGAGTGCGTTTCTCCAACCAACGAGGCGTGTACGTGCATCTGCATCGAGCCTGTCATGGTCGGCGGCAAGTCTGGGCAAGATGCTGAGGTGGCGCAATGCGATCACTGTTTGGTCATGTTTCATGCGAAGTGTGTCGAGGGATCGTGTCCGTTCTGTGATGATCGGACCTGGAACAGCTTGATGGGTGAGCCGCGGACGTTCAAACTCCAGCATCTGAACTCCCGGTACAAGACTGCGGGCGCGCTTACGCAGTATTATTCGGCCGAGTACCGCGCACTCAGGACCATCCTATCTGTTGACGGCGACTCTTCGCTCACCCAACCAATCGTCAGGTTCATCAAGCAACTGAACCGGCAAGAGTCGCCCGATCCAGCTGCAGTTCCACAGATCAGGCACTTCATGCGCAAGCTATACCGGATCCAGATCGAGATCTCATCCCGACCAGAGATATTCGCGTATGGGCTGTCCCTCGCGCATTTGCATTGGCAAATAGTGAGGCAGCCCCGAACAAAATATGTGAGGCGTATAAATCCGAAGTTTGTGTTCAAGGCCGAGATGGAACCCAAGGCATCGGACGGTTCACGCTGTTTATGCAGCTGGCCACAGTCCAATTCTTCGGAGTGCCCGAGGTGTAGCAAATGCCTGTCATCATATCACAAACATTGCATCGCGCTTCGGAGGGTAGACCTGGTGCCCGAGCCATTTGTGTGTCCGTTATGCTTATTGAAAGAGGGCAAGAGTTACGGGCCGGCTGAGGTGCGGGTCGTGTATCACGGTGAGTTTCATTTTGGCTGTCGCGGGTAAGGGGCTGATTGTGGTGTAGATGGCAATCCAGAGGAGAACGTCAAGTATGTGGATGTCAAGGCGTGCTTAGACAGCTATAGCTGGAGGGTAATTCGGCGTGCGTTGCCTCCCCCGGTCCGTCCGACAATCACCGTCGAGTTGCTCCTGTTCATCCCTGGCACAAACCCAAACGTCGAAAAACCCAAGCCCCATCCTAAATCCTATAGCAAATCACCTATCGAGTCAACTTCGTCTCCATACGCCAACGAGGGCTCACATAGCGACGAGGGCTTCGGTAGTGGGAGTGAGTTTAACTAGTGGATAAATACACATGGTTAGCTGGCTCATCGGGATGCGCTCGCGTGCTCCAAGTGACCTCGGCAAGGATTTAATCGGTGCCACATCTGGGCTGTTGGGGGTCTCGTTGAGCTCGGTCTACTACGAGCGAGTAAATCAAGTGTGTCGTCTACGATAGCTTAGCTATGCTGTCTTCTGTTCTCATGTATACGTGCATCAGTCGTCTAAAGCTGTATGTTATATATTGTATTACTTCTTGGGTCGTGCGTGTGCTGTCGCGACGTGCCGTTCATTCGGTTTATCACGGTTCTGTTCCGCTCTCTGGTTGGCATCGCGTATTTAGTCTGGCTTCTCTGGTGCACAAAATGGTGGATATATGCGTTAAATGCTCATAAAACAAGTCGTGTCCACATACACCCCCCTGTGATACTGCCATTTTTGCTTCAAAACAGTTTTACGAATGTAGCATAGGCGGAAAAAACACCGTTACCGTGCACCAAGCATCAAATTGCTTCCTTTACAACAACCATTGAACGCACAGTATCTCGTCTTCAACTCCGTCTACAACTTACGTAGAGTGTTTTGTACAATCTGCCTAGAATAAATACTAAAGCTAGCCGCATATTGTCTAAAGTAGCCTATGTCTTATTCTCCCTGAGTCGGCGAGCACATCACAGTAAACCGATTGCCACGACGTGCCAGTTTCACATTGGACGTCTAACAGACCGGTAGTTTGGGTATAGTTCGGCGGTAAAGTGTGATCTGAGCATGTAGGAGTCATAGGTACAAGACTTACCTTCCCGTGAAGAAATACATATCACTGTGTCGTGGCACAGTGGTGGTGGGAATCATTTCTAGGGACGTAGCTGGTAAGAATGACCCAGGTGAGCGTGGGTGTATACGTCATCATGTACTGTTTTCGACCGCAAATAGCCCAGAATACTTCACCCTGGGTGCTAGATAAATCTATATCCAACCCGAAAGGACGAGGTTCGCCGTCGTTTGTTTTTTTTTCTGTCAGAGTTTGGGTAGTTTGGAGCATCTGACCAAGGGCGTATGTTCGATTCAACTAGACTCGAGGAGTATGTTCTGCCGAGTCTATGGCGAATTTTTTTTTTTGATCATGTGTTTGTTGTCGCTGCGGGGCAGAGCCCTATGGTACGACATCACATGAAGTTAACAGAAGGCGAGAGAGAGGAGAGTCACGAGAACAATAAAAAGGGAGCGCATAAGGTACTTAGCTCAGGGGCTGCAGTATAAGTGATCGAGAAGGCGTGAGACAAAACTATGTGCGAAGAGAAGCTCTAACTAAGCCTGCTATACTGAGGAAGGCGAGAGAGAGAAGAGGAGAAAGAAAAAGAAAAAGATAGAAAGGTACATCCGGAAACTATCTAAGTAAAACATGAAAGCGGTGCGTAAGGCGTACGTATTCGAGAAGAACAGGAAAAGCAAAATTTTCAGAAAAAAGATAGGAGAAGCTGAGGAAATCACGTCCCCGCGAAGCGAAGACTGCTTGGCGCACGGCCGCGTACTTGGGACATCGAAGGATAAAGTGCTTTACGGATTCTTGAGCCTCCCAACATTGCTCGCACACCGGAGAATCGACGAGCTTGAGTGCAAGTGACGCTGCAGTTGCATGTGTCTAGTTATAAGCCGGAATAGCAGAGTCGTCTGGGAACGGTCGAGCCCGGACGTGTTGTTGAGGAAGTTCTCGGGGGTGATGGTGGGATATTTGGCCAAGAGGTTGAAACCCGCATCGCCGTCTTTCCAGTATTGAAGGGCCTAAGTTCGGAAACCCTCTATGGCGAATTATTATTCACCCAACGGGGCCGTAATTACACTACAAGTTGAGGGGAGGTGTGGCCATCCGATGGAGCCGGCGGCTCTTATTGCCGATTAGGCACCCGCCGGCCGGTATCAGACCTTCGGGCCAGGCGGTTTTGCTTCCGTCCACTACACTCGGCGTTTGCCGGTCCCATCACTTGTCCTTCACCAGAGCCATCTCACGGCGACACGACCTTGGTCCACTATCTTTTCCCGCTGATGTCATCGACCTCACCTGGGTGCCTGGCTGTATCGCTAACTTTCGCGCGTCTGTGGTATCGCTAGTGTCCTGGGCATTTGTTCATCGTTGATGCCATCAACTGGCCATGACGTGCTGGCTCTGGTAGTCAGGACGACCCACAGCGCGCAGCGTATTTAATACCCACCGTGGGGTCATCGTCAGTCCTGCATGTGATGCCGACGCGCCGGAGAGACGACAGAGGATGGGTGTAGACCTACCATGTAACTCTGTGAGTCTGACCAGATATCTTTGGCCCCTCTTCTGATCGCTCGCTGATCGATCGTAGCTTGTCCTCGAAGTGAGGGCATTTCTCTCCCTCGTCAGCATTTCCGCAACATATCTATCATCAACGAGGCCCTACCCGGGACGTTCTACCCTCCTTCAGAAACCCGCTATCCTGCTCCAAGTGCGACGTACGCTCTCTCTTTTGAACGTTAGATCCAGCAGGGATTCGCTCGGTTCAAGTTCGACTTCTCTCATTCAGAGACGTTTGCGGTCGCCGAAAAAGAAGCGTCCCGGCGGCAAGTGTGAACAAGATGGAGCTTCAGAAACGCTTTGACGGACTGGCAAATGGAAACGGGAGCGTGCACGAGGCGCCAAATGGTGCGACTTTCCAGCATGAAGGGAGCGAGGAGGTCTCGGTGGGTGAAGGAGAGCTTATTTCGGGCCTACAAGGTGTGTTATCCGGCGCCAGAACCGAGCCGTCTTCGACATTTGTCCCAAAACAATAACGAAAGCTCTGTCAGAGCAACACTATCAACCCACGCCGATGGGGAAAACTTGCATTATTCGAAGGTGCACCTCCTCCGACAGACGTAACGAACCTTCCAGAGGATATCGCCGGTGGCGTCGCGACAGGCATAGGAGGGGGAGGTGTACCGTCTCATGCTGGACATGATAAGCCTTATCGGTTCGAGTGGAATGAGAACTGATGGCCGTCGATAATCCACGCAAGGTCGCTGAGGAAACTGCTGGCAGAAGGCAACTGTTTGAGACTTTATTCGCAGGTGGAGGAGACGAGAGCGCCTTGGCTGAGGGAGGAGGATCGGGAGGAGCGGCGGCAACGGCGAATGGGACAGGGAACGCCGGGAAGTCGACGCCGATCCCGGTACCTAGCGCTACCAGACCTGGAGGCGCAACTCCCGAAGCGATGGACGGGAAGGGTGGCGATAGTGGAAGAAGGAGTGTAGTTGACGGCGTGAAGGAAAATGAGGGGTTGGACGCGTGGTGGCTGGATGCGTTGTTTCCGACGAACGAGGAGATGAGTATACCGAGCAAGGTGTGTCTGGCCATCGTGTGGGCATTAGAATTTCGAGTAACGGCTGGACTAGGTATTCAATATCCACGACGGAAGATATCCAGATGTAGGAGACTCGAGAGAAGATCGAGCTGTTCAGGAACTACTACCTGGTGAGAAGACGTTCTATCTACAGCCTTGATTTTTTCATAGATTTGAGACACTTCTTTACAAGCGTGCTCTCAATTTCTTGCCTCGCTCGGAATATCTCCGTTTGTTTCGTGCCATATATGCTTACTTGCCCCGAGTAGGTCTGGTTTCGAGGCTTTGACTAGGATCCATATAGCATGACGCATCTCGAGGATTCGAGCTTTTGAACGTGTACATCATTGTATTCCGAGAAGGAATGATATCGGTACGCTTTAATGCTTCCTAAGAGACGTTTATGGACTTTAATACCCTTCTAGCCGTTTACTCTCACTTCCAAACCTCACAAACCACCTATAACCTCACTTCCGTGGCACACCTCATCCCCAGAACGTCCGGCGACGCACCAAGCAGCTCAAGGACTACATCCTGGTCACGTCAGACTGGATCTCGTATGCCCTCATCGACGGCACTGCCAATGGTTTTGGTCCGCTGATCCAGGGAATCGAGCACGAAGTCGACAGCATCGATGAGACGGTGCTGATACTGAAGGATACGGATCAGACCGATATGTTGAGGGGGTGAGTGTACGCCCAGCGAGTATATGCAAGAAGACGAGACCAATGTGTATGGCTACTCAGGATTGGAACGTGTAGAAACAGTGATGGGACTGCTGAGGCTGATGGGCGACAAGGCGGACGTGGTCAAGGGGCTGGTGAAGCGGTGCAACGAGAACAGGAGCGTTGCACCCAAGTCTGATATCGTACGTCCCGTTTGTATAGACCTAGCATGCGTGGCATCGACGCCCCTCTTTGGGGCTTATATCTATCGGATATCCAGGTTCGTTTATCTTAATCTGTCGGAACTATCTATCTCATACATGCACTCCTTCATAGGATCACTTGATCACCATGCCCCAGAACCGGAACCACTACGAAAAGATCCTATCCCGCTCGCATTCGAACTATCTCGCCCAGATCTCTATCGAGATGACGGACGCCAACAACCAGATCAACGACGTGCTGTCTAAACTCACCGCGCTTGGTACTGTACTTATCCCGATGAACTTGGTCACCGGTACGTTTTTTGTCTTCGTTCATTCTGGAGGCTTTATGACCTCTGTGGGTGGGTCTGTGGGGCATGAACGTGCACGTTCCGGGTCAGGATATTGAGGAAGGATATACGTGGTTCTTGAGGTTCGTTATTAACTACTGCAGATAGGATATGTGTGCTAATTATTCGTTTTGTAGTATCATTGGTGCGCTAGTTTGTGTTCTTGTTCATTCGTTTTGAGGGGTTCATGCGAGTAGAGATGCTCATACATATTGGGAGCAGTTCTTGTATCTATGACCTGGAATGGTATCATACATATATGCTACAGCCTGAGGTACTGATTGAGGGTCACGAACGGATATAGAGATGTGACGCGCTGACGAAGTGAAAACAAGCTCCTAGCCCGTTAACTATTGTTGTTTGAAAAATCTTACGTTCAATCTAGGTGGTTATATGATATTCGAGCTTCAAGCTAGACAAGTCCACCTGCAACACTGACTATGCTGCACAGTGGCGTACTGCGAAGTTTAGATCGGCTTCGCTCTGTTTCACCAACACGCGCGCCCCGCATGTTGCACCGCATATAAGCGCTTAGCGTTCTACTCCAGCGTCCAACGTCCTATTCTCAACCACACCAACTAAACATAGTGTTCTTATAGTACTATCAACATAGACTTCGCAGGCGGCGGGTATACTGGTAGACATTCTCAAGGCGCTCGATCCGCGTGTCTGGGTGGCTTAATACAACTGCAGGACTACACAGACAACATGGGCGAAGGTGAGTGGGGTCAATAGGGGTGTTCAGAGCTCCAATTCTCGAGCAATTCTGAGTCCAATTTTGGTGCCAATTCTCGTCTGTGATTGGCTAACCCGAGAATCAGACCAGAATTGAACGAGAATCGGACCAGAATTGGCACCAGAATTGGCACCAGAATTGGCACCAGAATTGGCACCAGAATTGGCTCAGAATTGCAGCTCTGAATACCCCTAATGCCTAATATCTCTATGATTCTCGCTATCACTTTATGGCTGACAACTGCTTCTTCGTACGCCATAATCAGAAACTCAGTCGCGCCCGCAAAGTAAGCCTCTCATAACTCGTTGTTATCAAGCGCTGAACGGCGCTTAAACTAATTCGCTCTACTTTTACCCCTCAGACGTGATCAGTCGCTCGATGGTTAGTATGGCAGTTATAGCTTGGCTGTGACCCTGTTCATCCAAATTTTGCGCTAATCTATAGTCTATCGGTACCATAATCGAGCGTCTAGTGTATCATGGGTGTCCCAACATCTCCAGTCGCTTAGACTTGACCCGTTGTAACGATAGACCTTACTCCCGGGGTGGATTCGGAGACGTGTATAGGGGGACTCTACTGGATGGGACACAAGTAGCACTCAAGTGCCTCCGTCTGTACGTGAACGACAGTGAAACAAATGATAAAGCGCTCAAGGCATGTACTTCCAAGTTGGTCACCAAAATTGAGCCCTGCTAAACATGAACCTTGTTGATAGTATGCTGCACGCGAGCTTCATACGTGGTCCAAATGCCAACATCCAAACGTTGTGGAACTATTAGGTTTAGCTGAGTTTCACGACCAGATTGCAATGGTGTCTCCGTGGATGGAGAGGGGGAGTGTGGATCGTATAAGTCGCAGCGACAACAGCATCGATCGATACGAACTGGTAAGCCGTCGTGCTAATTAGATATAAGCTATGTTAGACGACTATATGCATCGGCCTATAGTGCATGGAAGTCGCTCGAGGACTGGCATACCTTCACGAAATAAACATCGTGAGTAACTCCCCGTTTATACTCGCATAGATTGTATTACAACGGTAAGGAAATCTAGGTGCATGGGGACCTTAAAGGGGTATGCAGCCTCAGTTGTCAAATTAGTCTCCCGTCAGCTCAGAGCAAAGCGCTCATTTCCTCAGGGAAACGTTTTACTGTCCGACAATGGTGGGGTCCAGCTTGCAGACTTCGGTAACGCCGTGTTGGCAAATAGTGCTCTGCTCTTCACAGAGAGTAGTAGTACCCGGTCTGGTTTTTCGGTACGATGGGCGGTGCGTAAAATAAAGAGCATAATAAGTATGAACGCTCCATTACAAATTGCAGGCTCCTGAACAACTACTGAACGAGGTCACTTACAGCCGCCAGGCGGATATCTACTCACTTGGAATGGTACGTATACTAACCTGGAGTTATGATCGCCAGCCATATTGACAACTAGATGATATGAAGACTATACTAGTATGTTGTTCAAACAAGAATAACAGGCTGACTCCGACAGTTACACAATCCCCCTTCACTTAGGAGATCGTCTCACGCCAGCAGCCGTATGCTTATATCCCAAACGAAGCTGCTGTCATTACGGCAATTATCATAAAGCGTCAATCCCCGAAACGGCCTGAGGATACCATTCCCGTGAACAGCCAGCCAGGGGACGCGCTATGGACTCTGCTTGAGAGCTGCTGGAGCTGGGATCCCAAGGATCGCCCAGAGGCTCAATTCGTTGTGAGGGAGGTGAGTACGGCTAGCTTATTGGACGTTGGTTCAGTTTCGTAACCTCTTCCCCCTCCAAAAGATCCAGAAGACCAGGCTGAAGGACCTGCAAGTTAAAGCGACAGCGCTGCTCGACTGTGTTACATCTCGAAAAGGCCAGGACATAGGTGGTCCCTTCACCGAAGATACACTCGGACTCGAGTACAGTGTTGACGATCTCATGGATCTGTTGTCTAAAATACGTGAACTTGGTATCGACGTGCCGGAAACGGCTCGGCTAGAATTGCTTACCAAGCGAGTTCGGGATTTTAGGAAGAAGAAGTATGAACTGTTACTCAAGCTTGACATATCGGGGAATACGTCGTCGTTGGCTAGGCTTGAGGAGCTCGCAGCGATCGGCAAGGGATTACGATTACGATCAGACGATGTCGTCGAGCTCGAGCGGCTCGTTGCGCGTTTAACGTTTGTTCGCGAACTGCAAATGATCGATGTCAACGGCCTAGCACTTGACCAGCTTGAAGAGTTTGTTTCGCGTGGGGGCGGCGTGGATGTGTGGCCTGATCATCCGTTGATGGTTAGGGTCGTTGCGCGCTTGCAGGTTTTCCGCGACCTGCACTCAGCCAACGTGAACGGGCTGACGCTCGACCAGGTCGAGGAGCTTATGTTACGTGGGCAAGGTGTGGGCGTGTCGTCTGACTATCAGGCCATGGCTGAGCTCGCACGTAAAGCGGCCTCTGGGCGACAATGGATGACCTCTGCGACAGCAGTACTCGCGCAATTTCAGCCGGAGATGAAGGACATAGATCAGCTGCTGGCGTCTGCGCATTCGGTCCCCACGTTGCCCGATATACTGGGCAAACTCACGAAGGTGTGGCTGAGAGGGCGGGAGCACGAGAAAGAGGTTGAAGCGCGTCTCAAGCCATCGGAGGGGACGCTAGTCCGGATCGACGGTGCGATCAAGGTAGCCACCACTGCGCTCGACAAAGTATATTTCCCCGCGGCCGAGCAGCTCCGCGCACTTTCGATCGAGGCGTGGATGCGGGAGGAGAGTTGTAAAAAAATTACAACTGGGCTGTTCGAGGCGGAAGGAAATGCAACGGTGCTTGATGAGATTCAGGCGATGCGGAACGAGGGTAAAGCCAAGTTTGCGGCATTTAAGATGCCGCGGTTTGAGGATGTGGTGCAGCAGTTGGCGGTGCATGATGAGTGGGTCAGTCGACTACCAGCTTGGATGCGTTCGGGCCTCTCCGCGTTCGACTTGGATAGCATTCTGCGAGATGTAACGGGAGATAAAGACGCAGTGTGTGTTCCTCCGACCAACGAGGCGTGTACGTGCATCTGCGTCGATCCTGTCGTTGTCGGCACCGAGGTGGCACAGTGTGACCATTGTTTGGTCAGGTTTCATGCCAAGTGCATCGAGGGGCTGTGCCCGTTTTGTGACGATCAGACCTGGAACAGCTTGATAGGCGAGCCACCAACGTTCAAGCGGCAGTATCTGGACTCTCAGTACAACGCTGCGTGCTCGCTTACGCGACACTATTCGCTCGAGTACCGCGCGCTTGGGGCCATCTTATATAATAGCTCTAGGCTCACCAAGGCGATCATCAGGTTCATCAAGCAGTTGGGCCGTTCAGAGTCGCCCGATCCAGCCGCAGTCCCACAGATCAGGCACTTTATGCGCAAGCTGTACCGGCTCCAGGTCGAGATCTCGGCCCGACCGGAGGTATTTGCGTACGGGCTATCACTCGCGCACTTACACCGACAGATGACGATGCGACCTCGAACAAAACAGATGGCACGTCAAAAACCGAAGCTTGTGTTCAATTTCGAGGTGGTTCCCTTGTCGCCGAAATTCCGATGCCGTCTGTGCAACTGTTCCAGTCGGTATCGGCCCGATTCCGATTCCGATTTTTTTGACAGCTACTCCAGTCTGTCGGCTCCGTGCATCAAGTGCCGGGCTCAGTTTCATGAAGGCTGCATCGCGTTCTGTGTGCCCACGCCGTTTGTGTGCCCATTTTGCTTGCTAAAAGATGGCGAGAGTTATGGACCTGTTGAGGTACGGGTTACGTACCATGGTGAGTTTCTATTTTGGTTGTTTCGAGGAAGGGACTGATTATGTTGTAGATTATGATCCAGAAGAGAACACTACGTTTGTGGATGTCAAGGCGTGCTTGGACAGCTATAGCTGGAAGGTGATTCGACGTGCGTTGCCTCCCTCTGTCGGCCCGACGATTACCGTCAAACTGTTCCTGTTCATTCCTGGCACGAACCCGAATATCAAAAGGCCTGAGCCTATGAGGGAGCATGAGAGTCCTGCGGAGGGAATAGGAGGGGTCAGAGACGTTGTGAGGCTTGAGAGGATAGTGAATGAGCTTCGTGGTGGTTTAGCTGGTGCGTATATAAGTTTTGTAGGTGTGGTTTGTGCTAACATGGATGAATGCAGGTGGCAATAGCGCAGGTAGACGAGGCCGAGCAAAGAGGTCAATCGCAAAATATAGCCGAGAGTTGGAGCGAATTCGCGCCGCGGCGACCACCGCTAGACTTTTGACACTACACAACATCGCTGCAAGCGGCAAGTTGCCTCAGCCCCGTAAAAAACTACATATAATTCGTTGCAGACCCTCAAGACTCCGCTGATGACGACGACTTTAACCGGAACATTCGCTACCGAGGCTCACCCACTTCAATAGCCTATCCAATAACTATCTGTTCGCACGTCAATAATGCGATCGACTACTTTGCTCAATCTCGACGCGCACCGCCCAGCACCCTGCAGTACGATACAACACCAGAGCTATCCCAAGCACCCGAATCCCGTGTGCCGGCGCGCGAGGCTCCGCAACAGGTGCGCACATCCTACCGGGCGCTGCTCGCAAGGTACTCGATTCAGGCGCGGTGGGAGCCGGACGATGCTGTCGGAGAGTGTCGAGAATGTCGGAGGCGGTTTGCATGGTTATCGAGAAAGCATGTGAGTTTTTAGCCTAAGTGGCTGGTATAACTAGTGTTGATGACTTGGGCAGCATTGTCGCCGGTGTGGACAGATTTTCTGCGACCGGTGCTCCTCGCGACGTGCGGTGCTCAATCCTGCGGACGTTATATCAGATCCCTCAATGGTAGGAGGTCAGCGCGCGGGTGGATATTCAATGCACCGTGTATGCGAGCCATGTTACGCTGCTATGACTGCGAGCTTCGGTGCTTTAAAATTACTGCGGAAGGTATACGCAGCAAATTATAAGGTAGAAAGACACGTTTTTGCACTTCAGATGGTTTCAGACTGTTTGCGGTTTTTGGGTACATGCGCTGGTGAGCAAAGTCGTTGACCCACACGACCTATGCAGGTATTGTTAGCCCGTACAGAAATAAATAGAAGAGCAGTGGATGCAGTAATAAATTAGCCTCGGTCAAACTTGTAGCTCCTCATCTGTCCCTCAAACACATTACTCAGGTAAATCAGACCCCCTCCTGAGCAGGGGAGAGTAAGCGGGAGGGGGTCTGGGACTGCGAGTCATAACTGGATGCAATGTCCAGATCGATTAGATTTTGGAGTAATGGAGTGTAGACTCCAATTACAACTGATTATAATCAAACACCTCTCATAAGCTGGTCGAGCTGGTCGAGCGCGCTGAGATATTATTTCAACCAACGATGCAAATTAGTTAGCCGTTGCTGCGCTAGAAGAGTGTTATTTCCCGTGGCCAAAGCACTTCGTACGCTTTTGATCGGCACGTGGATACGGGAGGAAGCGCGGCAGTACTTGACAAGACTCGGGCGATGCGCGAACAGGGCAAAGCCAAGCTTGGGGTGTTTCAAATGCCGAGGTTCAAGGATATGATATGATCTGTCAGCTCAGAGCGGTGGACGACGATTGGTCCAGTCGATTTCCCTGGACGCATCTGGGCCTTCCTGCGTTTGACTTGGATCGGCCAAGGCTGCTTTCTGTAGGGAAGGTGAGAGTTGGATGACTTACTGGTTTGTGCCGGCCGCGCATACACTATTACCGCCCGTAGTTTATCCCGTGTACTTCGCGTATATCCTGCTCTCCTAATCCACATCATGATTTACGGTTCTGCTGCTATACAAAATAGTGGGTGTATGCGTCTAAATCGATGTATCCATGGTTAGTTTAATAAAATAGAATTAAAAAAACTCCCAGTTCCGCGACAATTCGCTTTGGGACAAAGTGATGTATGCTAGCTAAGAAGGTGGGGGCCGTGTAGCTGTCGCAGGACGTCTCACCAAGTTTCCCGAGGAGGCACTTCTCGGTGAACTTGCTAAAACTATACCTCCTACTATACTGGGATCAGTAAACATATGGCCCATTTTGGTCCACCCACGGAACCACGTTTCTCGCCGTTCTTGCTAATCGAACTGGCATTATGTTCTGTTTACGTGTGCTTGCACTAGGTGCGCGATCGCTGTTTGACGAAGTCTCTTGCTAAATCAAGCCGGGTGCATCGATCGATCAATCGTGTCCGTTTCGTAGTGATCGACGCCTGATCAACACGGGAAATCAGGCGAGGAACATTCTTCTCCGAAGATAATCTAATATTCAGTTTTTAGGACGATAGGCATGTTTATATGTTTATACAACCTTATTTGTACAGGATCAGCTTCACGCCGCCACCTGTAAAAGCAGCATACTCCCGAAGCTTATAGAGAGGGTACGAATTTGGGTGGGTATAGATCAAAACGAGGTATATATATGCACAAACTCGTCACAGTAGTTTGAGATCGTTAATGTGACATCTCGAGTTTTGCCTTGATGTTTGGCGAGTGTGGTGTCTCGCTCTCGAAAAGCTTCGCTGGGATCTGGGTTTTATGAAATGTGCAAACGCGGGGACGGAACACAAGGCGGTTGGAAGGGTGAGTTTACACTATCAGGCATATAAGATCGACCTCGGGGGCATCCCCCGGGTCCCGATTACCCCCCGCTCCAGCAGATGGCTGAGAACAGCTTCCCAGAACAGCTCGACAGCCACGCCAGCCTAGAAGATATCCGGTGACCAACGACCAGTAACTTTTCTTAACTTGTTTGTAAGGCGAGAAGAACTTTGACTGCAAACCAGGAGTCTATGCCCAAGCCATTGTCATTATGCGCGCGATATCACGTCTACCCAAGCTGTGCAGTCCAAAACACAAGACTAAACACACTAAGATGAACATGTCGGATATGTACACCTGATTGTGATAGCTGGGTAAGAGATCGAAGAAAAATAATAGTTACGATAAGTATATACGTGTTGAGCGAAACTCTGGGAAGAAATATAACAAACAAGTGGATCAGCGGGGTTCAGTCCAACCGCGAAACCAGAAGATCACCAGTCGGTCACGGACGAGACGTTTCAGGTTCTGATGTCGTGGTCAGGGACCTGTCAGCTGGCGAGGGTGGTCTAGAGGCAGTATACGTCGAAGTAGGCGCTTCGTCCCACTTTTCAGCCGCCAAACTCGTCTCGCTCTCCAACTTGACCATCGCAGGCGTACTCATCGTCGAACTCATGGTTCTAAGCCCTCCACGAGCACACACAGGCAAGTCCGACAGCTGGGGTTTCGGCTGCATCCTAAACACGCGCCGTTGGACCCATCGCCAAGCTTTGGCATATTCCACCTTCGCCTCCCGACCGAACCCAAAGAAAACAAAAAAGATGAGGCTAGCGACCGGACCGATGTACCAGGTGATCCAAAAGTGGCTCCAGAACGAGCGAGGAAGGAGGATCTTGGCGAATTGGCCGACGCGGAGCCAGTTCGAGTGGACGTGTTCCCAGGAGACCCATGGTTTGAGGCCACCGTCTCGGACGGTGATGGCCAGGACGTAGGCGGACATTACGGTTGAGAACAACATTTCCATTACGGAGAGCGCGATAAGGCGGAAGTAGTATCCAGTATTGAGACCTGTCTGGTTCGACTGCAGTCTCTCCTGGAATTGGGCTCGGCGGCGGAGGAACCAGAAGAATGCGAGACCTGGGTTGACTGTTGGCGAAGGTAAAACTAGCGTATGACAAGACACGTACCGGCATATAAGAGTGTCCCGAGGGACAGAACCATTGGAGGTAAAAACACGATAATTAATCCCGCGACGGAGACATATGTGGTCTTTCACGTGGCTAATTAGCGGAGTCAAAGTCTCGGTAAACAGGTCTACTCACGGGATTGCAGCCAATGTCCTCAAGAATGTCGAATCGATGGCCTTGAACGATGTAGTCTGTCGGACCCGATTATTTAATTTCGACTCATCAAAGATCAACAGAAGCGCTTACGAAGTATCATTGCGATAGCTGGGAGTCCAATGGTCATTAAGAGCTCGAAGACCATCCGACGACGCTTATCTGAAGCAGTCGGGATCGTGTGTCGAGGCGAGGCGACGGCGGCAAGGTACCGACAAATGCAGAGCGTCGAGGCAGGTAGCCCGACGTTGGCGCCGATGACAAGTTTCGAGGCTGAAAAGACGAATAAGCAGGAAGAAATTAATCAAGGCAAAAGGCTCACTTATATCGCACCATACGGGATACTTTACGACAACGGTATCAGCCCAGACGATGGCGTTGATTCCACGGGGAATATTAACGAGAGTGAGCCAGACGATGATGGAAACTGTAGCAATATTACGAGCCCTCCAGTGCCAAGGGAGAGGGATAAGAATAAGAGCCGTGCAGACAAAAGAGACCACGGGAAGATGAACTCTCATGGTGGAGGGATGTTGAAAGGAAGGCTCGTTTTTGCTCTGATATACCAGGATGCGCGAGTTACCGAGTGTATAGAAAAAGGCACGCGTCAGGGTCTACATTGCCAGTTTTGACATAGAGCACACCAGTGTGATGATTTCTGAAGTCATCTATAGGTGTTTACTTGCACCGACACATAACTGACCACACTTCCAGTCCTCGCGCTTCTCCACCAGTCTTCCACCCTCTCTGTGGTGTCGGTGATTAGCATAAACTTGGCGCTGAGGTGGGACTAGACTCGAACATCTATGGGTAGGCCCAGGATACCTGGCAAGAGGCGCACCAGCTGTCGCGTGAGCTTAGGGACTCCAGGAGGTGCGCCGCCACCGCCCAACCGGAAGTGCTCACGGTCATCGGCTCAGGGAGTTGCGATCACCGTCAAGCTTATGGCAGGACGATGTTCGAGCGGTGTCTATTTTGAAGTAGTGGAGACTAACAATACAAGATCATCTGGAAGAGTATACCGCGCGGGTGTGGTTCAGATAAGACTTTCGTACCCTTCTGGCCGATTTGCGGATATGGAAAAGACATAAGAAACCATGGCTGATGGTGTATTTGAATGCGAGAGGGAATGCGACTGTACTTGAGCGATGCAAGATTGGGGCAAGACCGAGTTCAGAACGTTTGGTGTGTCATGGTCTAATGATCTAGTCCAGTATTTGTTGGTGCGTGACATTGGTGTGACAAAGATCTGCCAAGCGACCCGCCAGGTGACGCATTGCGTCGATCTTTGTTTGTCTAAGTTTTTCGTCCCAAGTTCGTTGAGGGGCCACGTCCGTTTTGCAACCACCATCGCTTGAACAGACCGATAGACAAGTCGTGAACCTCCGCTCTCTGGCATCTGATGTGGCAACGCAGGCAACTCACTTGTGAGCTGACGGTAGACTATTGTCTATCAGGCAGATATTCGGGCTACGTAATATCTCCTTAATCTATTACTGCATGTGTCCAGAGCGATGCTACTTGATGTAATCCAAGACTTGCACATGACCATAACTGTACTTTAAAGGTTAGATCCACTCTGCTTGACGATGCTCTCGTTCACCAACATGCGGATACACATGTCACGCCACAAACAAACGTCTAGTGTCCCGCTCTTGCGCTTCATCTCCTCTCGACTACCTTGACCCAGTCATCTTATCTTATCCGTAACTGAATCACCCCTCTTCTGGCCAACACTGGGAACATTATTAGACATCCCCGAGATTCTCAACCTGCCTGCAGAGCAATTACCAGCGATAGGATCCAATGGGGAGTATGGGCGAGGGTGAGTCAAAGGTTTAGCTATCACCCTTTTACATTGTTCCCGCTACGAATTTATACTGACGACTTTTCTCGTGCAATGCAATCAGGAAGTCAGCAACACCCGCAAAGTAAGTATTTCATCACTTACTGTCACCTCTTAAACCTGGTCGACTTCTTGCCTTCAGATGTAATCAGCAAGACAATGGTCAGTACAGCAGTGGTGATCCGACCTTGATTTTCATTACTCAAACCCTTTTCGCTCGCACGCAGCCTATTAACGCCATAATTAAGCGTTTGGTCAATCACGGATGTCCGAACATCTCGAGCCGCCTGAACATAGCTCTCTGTGACCAAAATCCTTACTCCCCGGGTGGTTTGGGAGATGTGCATCAAGGGATGCTACTAGATGGGACGAGAGTGGCTCTCAAATGTCTTCGTTTCTACTTAAAAAACGGCGAAAAATACCATAGAGGGTTCAAGGTATGCCTCCTCCCTGTGGCCAACACCTGCTCAATTGGTCCGCGAATAGCACGCTGCCCGCGAGCTTCATACTTGGTCAAAATGCCGACACCCGAACGTCGTAGAGTTTCTGGGCTTAGCTGAGTTTCGCGGACAGATTGCAATGGTGTCTCCATGGATGGGAGGTGGAAGCATGGACTGCTTGGATAGCAGTAACGACCAAATCGACCGTTGCCGATTGGTTAGTCAGAACGATAGACAACTGAAACCGCGCGCTAAACAAATATACGGGCGAACCTATAGTGCTTTGGGATTGCTCGAGGGCTGGCGTATCTTCATGAAATCGACATTGTGAGTGATGTTCCTTCGGTGCATATTAGTCTTACTATAGCCCATTCCAAATCTAGGTGCATGGGGATCTCAAAGCGGTATGACATCTAACTGTTACAGCATCTTCCCCTCGGTTTGAACCGGAGCATTAAATCGTGCAGGGAAATGTTTTGCTATCCAACGACGGCGAGGCTCAACTGACGGACTTTGGTAGCGCCGCGTTGGCGAGTAGTACTCTCCTCTTCACGGAGAGCAATAGCGCTCGGTCTGGGTTCTCGGTACGATGGGCGGTGCGTAACACGAATAGTAAGCTTACGAGCACGAATGCTTAAATGATAAATTGCAGGCACCGGAACAGTTAGAAGGGGAGGTCACATGCAGTCGCGAGGCGGATATTTATTCACTTGGAATGGTATGTATACTAGCTCGAAGTTACTATTATCATTTTGACGACTCGATGATATGAAAGACTATATTGGTGTGTTGTTCACGCACGAATGGCAGGCCAACTTGAGTGTTTACACGATCCTTCTGCGCTTAGGAAATCATATCGCGCCAGCAACCGTATGCTTACATACAAAATGAAGCTGCTGTGATTGTGGCGATTCTTGTAAAACGGCAACGTCCGAAACGGCCTGAGGATATGATTCCTGCGGACAGTTCTCGGGGAGAGGCTCTGTGGTCTCTGCTTGAGAGCTGCTGGAGTTGGAACCCCAAAGATCGCCCAGTGGCTCTATCCGTTGTCAAGGAGGTGAGTACGCATCCGTCGTTGGGCCCCGGCCTGACCTATAACACCCCTCTAGATCGAGACGATCAAGTCGGAGGACTTGCTAGTAAAACGTGAGCCCAGCATTACTGTAGTATTTCCGTACTGACCGAATTAATAGCGCCCGAAACAAGCACTAAGTCATCTTCGCCGAGGTTAGCATCGGATTTAAACGAGCTAGGAACGAAGAGGAGACTGGAGACAATAGAAGGGGACCGGGATCTCCAGAAGAAACGACCTCGGTTGGAGGCGGACAAGTCCATGCAAATCCCTATAACTCACCAGCACCTGATAAGCAAGGCGACAGGGATGCTCGGGTATGTTGCGTCTCGGAAAGGTCAGCTTGTGAATGGTCGTCCCCCCACCAATCCCTGTCCGATGACCACTCTACAAGCAGCGTATTGTATTATAATGTAACACTCCCAGTTTACCAAACATGGACAATTTCCTGGTGTCATGCAGATAGCCAGATTGACGGGCAAGTCGCCAACGTTTAAGCTACAGCATCTGGAATCTCAGAGCGAGACTGCGTGCAGGTTTACATGACATTATTTACTTGAGTGCCGCGCGCTCGAAATCATCCTATTCAATAACGACGACCCCACTCTGCGCCATCAGCAAGCCGGTCACCAGGCTAATCAAGCGGTCGAGCCCGCTAACGAGCAGTCCAGTCCGACCGCGCCGATTCCACAGATCAGGCACTTCATGCGCAAGCTGTACCGGATCCAGCTCGAGATTTCGACCTGACAGAGGACATTCCACATATGGGCTGCCGCTCGTGCACTTGCATCGACAAATGACGATGCAACCCTGAATACAGCAGATGGTACGTGGAAATCCTGAGTCTGTGTTCAAGTTCAAGATGAAGCCTAGGGAATTGGACGGTTCGCGCTGTTTGTGCAACGGGAGAATAAGGCTGTACGGCCGAACCCGGTTCAGGTGCAGCATACGCCGCTCGGTAGATCACGGTATATGCGTTGCGTCTTGGGGCGTGGCACCCAAGTTGCTCGTGCGTCCGTCATGCTTGATGAAAGAAGGAAAAATCATGGACCTACAGAGGTACGAGTCATCTATTACGATGAGTTTTCATCTTGGCTATCTTGCGGGAGGGACCGGTTGTGATATAGATGGGAATGCAGAGAAATGCGTGTTCGCAGACGTCAAAGCGTGCTTAGACAACTTTAGCTGGAGGATGATCGGTCGTTCGCTGCCCCCCGCTGGTGATACGATTATCATCATATTCTTTCTGTTTAGCTCTGATACGAACTCAAACTCGAGAAACCCAAGCCTCATCCTAAGCCAGCCAGCGGGACATTTACTAAACCAACTGCATCACGACACGCAAACAACAGCTCAGGTAGCAAGAGTAGGTCTAGTCGGCAGACGGATACACGAGGTTAGGTGGTGATGCACTGTACCACGGTTGTCAAAGTGGTATCAGGGGTGGTAATTTTGACTATAAGTAACTTATCCGATGTGTTTTGCTTGTATTCTATTCTCTCAGCGTCAGCATTCTGATTTACAGTTTGTCTGGCATATAGAACAGTGGTTATATGCGGCTAAGCTGGTATATCCCATGACTATGCTAGCATGTAGGACCTGATATAAGTCTCTTCTTATCGATAGTTCCCTTTATGATAAAGTAAGAGGTGTATCTACTAACATCTACTAACAATCTACTAACAATGTCTACTAACAATGGAAGAAACACCGTGGGAAGCTTAGGTCATACTCAGGGTCTGTCTCTCTGAGACACTCAGGGTCTATCGATCCATAAGCGCCCAGCGTTGAATGCAACTGGCCCGGCGCGTAGCGTCGGGCCTCCCCAAACCACCCGGAGGAACGACGGGGCCAAAGTTCATACTGATAAAGTCACGTATAAAGTAAAGGGCTTATATTTCACTAAGTTCTGTTCAGGCGAGGTACTCTTTCTAGAACTAACACTTCTCTAGCTTGAATTACGCATATATAATTTTCTTCCACAGTACTCGTGCCGCTGGCCAGCATAATGACACAGGGTAAGGTTATTGAGCCAGGAAGTCACCTGTCACCAAGCAGCCACCATAGTCACATGATGCCATGCAGTGACGTTACTGATTGTGCTTCACCACCGCCATCTTGCGGCGGCGTCTGAACTTGGACACTATCTTTTGGTGTCAGACTCTGCTTTGAGGTCTGCTGCAGTTGGGACCCGATTATCACCCGCATGCTTCAGAGGTTGGCAGCATACTAGTAAGTACAAACCGGAGACGACGCTCTCGATTCATAAGCTAAGTTCTAGATTGGGATGATCGAATCAACGGACCTGCGAGTAGAACGTGAGCCTACCATCGCGGTATTGTCATTGTGCTAACACAGCCGCCGCATTGTATACAGAGGAGCCCAGTAAGATTATTTATGATGACGATGGGCGCGTGCTTTCGGGGACCTTGCAGGGGTTGGTCGATCGACTGTTCACTGTCACAAACTGTTAGCAACTGTACTTCTCGACATCGTATCTTGTCTTTAACTCTGATCCGGTTCTAGCTACTCAAATAGACAAGGACTTCCGCGAGTGTTTCTTGACTGTGTACCGCGGGTTCGCTAGGACCGACGATGTTCTGCTACTGGTGATTGAACGATACAATGCGAGAGCTTGTCTGGATATACGGGGTGAAGAGCGGGTAGGGCTGCGCAAGATGTGAGTATGGCTGTACTAAATCCTGCGTACTTAGAGCTAAGTAAGCTTTGGACGCAGCATAGCAACCATTCTGACCCAGTGGCTCGAGATTCAAGAAATCGAGTCCGGGGATGAGAGGTTCCTGGAAGAAATGGAAGCGTTTGTGAATGGTGCTTCGACTGACGAGCCAATGGACAACGAAGACTGGAGTGGGCTTCAGGATGCCATTAGGGCCCAGGTAGGCACTTTCATGGTCTCGCGCGCTATATTACTTACCGCGCGATCCGAAGGTTCACAAAATTAGGCAACCGGCGCTTTCTCTACCCCTCACCGATTCCAGCCAGCGAATCGAACTTTCAGACCTGGATGAAACAGCCGTTGCTAACCAGCTCATGATCATGGATAGTGAACTATTTCAGAAGATCCGCGCTTCAGACTATGCTACTTGGGTTAAAAACGTTGCGGACGAGCGGTCGCGGAACTTGTCGCGCTTTATGGGAAACACCTATAAGGTACGGTTGTTTCGGGGAACGGAGCTATTCAAGCGCTAACTTATATTCGATAACACAGATTGCCGACTGGTGCCAGTCCATGATACTGTTCGTAAGCTCTAACGATATTGAAGGGAGGGCGAATACGATCAAGTTCTTTGAAAGAGTTGCCGCAGTGCGTGGATTCCATTTTTTATAACCAAGTAGTGTTACCGTACTATGCAGGTGTGCCTCCAAATCCGATCTTTCTCAACAGCGCATGCAATCATGGCAGGACTTACAACTGATTTCATCAACGGGCTCGAGTACACCTGGCGGCTGGTCGATAAGCGTACTAAGGAGTCTCTCAAACAGCTCAGCCTGATCCTATCCGACGAGGCCAAGTACAAGGGTCTTCTCGATAGCGACTCGGGGGCGCCCGCTGTACCGATTTTGTCGATTCACCTTCGAGATCTTCGATGTTACAAGGAGGTGGAAACCTATATAGAAGTGGACCGCAATATGCTAGTTAATTTTCAGACATTTGAAGAGGTAAGAAGACTACTCTGCCTAGAGCTATGGCGTTGGTTATCTCGTACAGGTCTGGAGAAGCATCAAGGCAATCACGAAATATAAGACACTAGTGCCAAATATTCAGAGGGAATCTGTCACTGCCGCGTATCTCGAGTTTGAGCTCTCGAAGATTGGTGGCGGCGTAGATGTGCAGAGCCGGTTGAAAGCGAGGAGTGACAGGCTAAGGAGCAAGGAACGGCGTGATTATGATCTCAAGCGCTTTGGTACGGCACACGTAGGTCTGTGAAGTATACTCCACTCGCATTAAACTGCTGCTAACACCCTTTCCAGGATTTCAACCTCCAAAGGACAAGTACAGTAATCGACCACTTTTTAAATCACCACCGCTCCCTGAATCGCCGCCCCTCCTTGAATCACCGCCAGTCCTTGGATCACCACCAGTCCTTGAATCACCTCCGATAAGCCCCCATTAGTTCCTCATGGGTTGTCTTGAATATATGCACACAACAAAGAGCCCATCGCGCATCTAATGCACTTTCTTTTTTGTGTTTTTGATTGGAGAAATCGTGGGCGGTGTCAATGCTAATATCGGGTTGTGAGCATGCGGCTTCAAACTGTGGCTAGTATGGCGTAAATCAAAAGAATCCATACTTAAAGCCATCCAAGTGCATGTAGTGGTACGGTGTTATGAGCTACCCATTTTAATATGCTTCAACCTGACACTGTATGTCCTGAGGTCAGATCAAGCGCATACATCTACTCTACGACCACATTCGTGTCTCGTGGTAGCCACTGAGACTCATTTCATAACTTCTTGCTTCTTGCGCAAAGTATCTTCCAGTGGCTACGACAGTTGAATACATACCAGCACACCGCGGTTATACTAGTAGGATCGACCACTACCTTGAATTTTGGCCACCCGAGAACCGCCCGAATAAACGAGAACGAGACAATACGGAAATCTCGCGTGCTTGGCTTAAAAGGCTGAAAGGAACTGCGCAGGCTCCGTAGACTTGTCTGCAAACCGCTCAGATACGTACCCTAAAGCTACCCCCTCCTGTACACCAACCATCGCTTTGTCTCTGCGGAATATATTGCATGGGCCCAAGCTGTGCCCATGATTGACTCATATGTATTCATAGTCTATTGTTCTCGGCCCTTCTAGTCGGTCCTACAGAGTATTTACACAGCCTGAGAACCAAACAAACGTCGGCATTGCTTTGACTACTTGACCCAAAATGGATAAACGCGCGCCTCCCGTGTTGTGGCCCAGCCTCCTCCACAGAGTATCATCCATATGACTCGAATTCCATAAGATTATTCTCTTTACCATTCACACAAAACGTAACCGTTAGGGCAAGGCTAAGGTTCACCCTTAGTGGGAGAACCTATTAACGTATATCAAATTATCTGTAGAACATCGCCGCGTCTTACCATATAGGATGAAGGTGCACATTGATTTCAGTACCTTATTATTTGATTACATCACGCTATAGAGACGAGCTCCTGGTTGGTTCGAATACATGGGCCTTCAAGCGACGACTACAGAATATGGCTGTGGATGATTGGGTGCCAATACGACGAGTCCAGCTCCTTCCACTTGGCGCATACACCGAGATATCACTGCATGTTTAGTTCTTGTGGTTGTTTGAAGAGCATTACCCTGGTATATCAGGTATTGGTGTATGGTTTACACTGTTGGTGTTTAGTGGCACTGCATGATTGATGATATGGTCGGGCCGAGACTCAACAGACGAGTCTGTTTCTACCTTAGTTAAAGTAGCACTTGGTAAAGGTAGCAAGGATACTTGACGGCTTCTAGGTGGAGCTTCTGCAAGTCATAATGCAAACATGCCACGACACAAACTTCTGTTCGCCGCAGCTATACTGTAATGATGTCGGCCTACTACTATCCAAGACTCAGACTTTAGTAGATTGCTCAGCACCCAAGAATCGAGATTCGGTATAAATAGATTACTGTAACTAACTGATACAGAAGAATTATGGTATAAGTTGCGAAGTAATTAAACGCGCTCATAAAAATACAACAACGACAGCACAGCCCCATAACCGACTCAGCCTCGGCACAAGCTACTTCTGAGCAATAACATATGAAACAAGCATTGAATATCAGCGAATGCACTGATTAGACTAGCATTTGACCACTTACGGCAATCCGGATGTTATAACTAGTCCAGCACATTTATTCTTCGCATCGCTCTTCGTGGGACCGCTGGCTGTATACTCGGGGTACTCCTGTCCATTAACTGTAAGAATGAGCCAGCGAGATTAACATCATTGTCCTAAAACCCTTAAAACTACTACTACTTACTCGTGGGGACGCATATGCTCACTGGGCTGCCGTTAGGCATACGACTGGAAGTTACATTCAAACGTAGTGGTATCTTAACGTGCTCCGACCATTCCTGGAGTTGAGCAGAGTATGTCCGGTCTCCGGTAGGTGCCGCAAATCCTCTGAAAGGCATAGTTCGATTATGTATGTTAGATGTGTCTAGTTGTAAGGATGTGTAGTGAAGTGGGGATGAGATGTGAATCTTTTCCTCCAAGTGAACTCGCTTTAATATACGCACTGGCACAGTTGCTAAGCTAGTAGCCCAGGATTGAAGCCACCGAAAGCAAAAGTCCCATCCCGTAGGGAAAAATAGAGGAGTCAGTGCTTATCTTTAGACGTGGCTATCGCCTGTGCCACTGGTCATGCGCATAGATTTATCGCCAAAATCCCAAAATCGGCATATAATGTACTTGTCAACCCCCAAAAAGAGAAAATGTGCAATTGCCCATTGTTTAGCTTGTTTTTAGTTCCACTATTTGGGACTTTGGTACAATAGTGCTGTCTGTATAGCACGAGCAAACTTTATCGGAATAAACGAATGGCATGATCCGTGTTCATCACTCGGGTTCGTCGCATATGTTCGTGGTGCTGCCTTCCATAATCAAGGCTGACTCGGCGCGCTGGAGTGGGGGTTTGATTGGTGGTTGCACTGGTCTTATTCCGAGTAACTATATGCCGAGCGCCTAGACCGTGCCTATCAGGGGCTATGCCCCTCTTGCGGACCAGTAGGATGCTAGATGTTAGATGACAGATGAGCACGTCAGCACGCCTTGAGGCTCCGATTCAAGTCGGTTGGCGTCCTTGACGGACCGCGAATGAGTGTTGCTCTCGCAGTGCACGATCCTAGCTGCTCTCACCCTCGGCCTAGCTATGCTAATGAAATACTTCCGTTTTCCACTTCATCGTCGTGAGTAGTTGGCATTACAAATGATTGGGCCAACCTGAGCGACTCATTTGAACCTGGTTATGTCATACAAAATATCCAAAATTAACCTGAATAATTTCCCGCTTGATGTGGCTGGTGACGTCATAGCACGTGAGCACTCGAAGTAACATCCACCATGCCCAAGACCATTTTTCATTTTAAAATATTTTGTTGGACGACGAAGTCGTCGATGAAGACTGCCGGGATCCGGTGGTCGGTCCAGACTGCTGCATATAGGAGCCTTCGGCCCGTTTTGGAATGAGCCGCTCGGTGATCCGCTCTCTCCGCCCATTAGGGGCATTTTGATCTGTATTTAGTCTCGCGTTTCATTCTTTTATCTCTCAGCTGATTTTCACAATCGCTGAGGTTAGTTTTGTCTTTTCTTTCTTTTTGTCATTCGTTTCACTCATTCTTGTCATGTATTGTTTGTCTAGGTAGAGTGTCTAATACATATCGAGCTGATTTCCACAATCGCTGAGACTGTCGTTTGTCTAGGACACACAGTGCTCGGCTCTCATCAAATGTCGCCGTCCGCACCGAACCGGAGGCGGAAGCGACTCGTAGAGAAGACGGTCGTAGTAGATCTCACAGCTCGTGCTTGACCATGATAGCACCAATATCCGTCGATGACTCACGCAAGGGATCAACGCATGTTGACTGTGTCCGACGAACAGAAAGGGTTATGCCGAGCGAGGGAGTCCCGGCGCGGCGCAGATGTCGGGGTAATGAACAACCGCTCAATCAGACTCCAGCATTCGCCCGCCGACGACGAACATATTCAGATGAAGGTGGCGCGGGGGGAGATTGAACTAGGGTACGGTAAATAACTCATCAGCTATTATATACCGTTTATAAACGACATGTATATTTACATGTATGTTTATAAACATGTAAGATTACATTCG
>WSTH01000131.1:0-38567 GCA_019616345.1 Ceratobasidium sp. 395 | reverse complement strand
TTTTAGCGTAGGTTTCTCTAAGTTTCTCTTTTTTATTTTGTAAAGTTCTAAGTTGTCCAATATTGAGGGTGCTCATAGAGCTGCACGCCATCGAACGTCCACTAAAAATTGAATCCCCTCGATCTGAAGTCTTCGACGTTTCGCCCGCCTCTCGCGATCTCCGCCAAATCGCTTCGGTCCTACGTCCGACAATGCGCATAAGTCCAGCCACTTGCGCAATCTCAGGACCAGGCACTCACCATGAGCACAAACGTTCGCTGGAGGGTTGTCCATAGTGGGTCATTATCATTCATTCCCCCGGACCCACCCGACCCGCCACCTTGCACAACAAGCGCACCCAGGAAATGTTCCGCTGCCTCGTGATACGCGTCGATGTTCATACCTGCCAGATTTCAAAAACCAGTCAGTCCGATTAAAGTAAGTTTGTCTCGTTAGGCGTCCCGAAGTCTATGAGAGAGGCTAAACGTACATGCGACTCCTACGTTGTATATCGCCCGCGTATATCCCGGGCGAAGTTGAAGAGCCTCTCGGTACGCATCAAGCGCCTCGGCGGGATGATTTGAATTGGATAAGCATGATCCATATCTGTTCCAAAGCAAATAGTCCTGTCGCTTCGCTGTCAGCGTGAATAACGCGTTTAAATTATTTGTTATCTCACCTTGGGACGGACACCGAGCGCCGCAGCGAAGCAATCGGCGGCCTTGTCATAATCACCGTTCGCATAATATAAAGTCCCCAGCCCGCTCTGTACATCAGCGTCTACAGGTTCTCCCGAAGCGTGTTGGGCGCGTGCAACGCGCAAAAACAATTCGGCGGTGAGTTCGTGGCCTGCCCATGGGGCAAGAGAGTCTGGTTGTACGTCGGCGCTCGAGACAAGAGATGGGAATCGAGCAGCGAGGTATTGGCGGAGGGTGTATTGAGATGCACGATTGTAAGACTCATTGGTGTACGAGATTGCGAGGGACTGTGAGAACGATGAGTAAAGTATAACCCAGTTTGAGCAACATCTTGTTATTGGCTCACCAAAAGTGCCTCAGGAGGCGCACCCCTGTTAACACCCTCTCGGAGTGCAACAAGACCCTCCGATTCACGCTCATCCATCCCTCGTACTTCGCCTAGCAACACCCAGGCCTCGTATCCTCCTTCCCCGAGTTGACCTTTCTGTAAATTAACATTCAGTATGCAATACATCGTATATTAATCGAGCAATCTCTACCTGAATTGCCGCTTCCAGTAACAAACCCGCCTCACGCAAGGACCCAGTCCCAGAAGGATTTGCTAAGATGTCTTTGGCGGCGTCTAAGAAGGAACGTGTGTCCTCTCCTTCCTTCAGATGTGGGTTTGACTCGTCTGTCCATTAGGGTGTCAGTCAGATATGATCGGCTTTCATCTCGATCAAGTACGCACCAAACTTGTACTGCTCCATCGCTGGCACACCGTTGCCATCGAACCTGACTCCTCCATCGCCAATATTCGCAAACCCAGCATCAGGCCCACCGTAATCACCCAATCCACCCTCCCACATCTGTCTCATCGCCTCTGCGTATTCAGCTTCGGCCTCGGCGGCTTCGGCTGAAGTAGCCTCTCGTCCGAGTTCACGCATAATTGCAGCATAGTCTGTATCTAGATCATCTTGCCCATCATCTTCAGCAGCGGCTGCTTCGCGCTTGGCTTGTAGATCGGCCTCGAATGCGGCGAGATCTGGACGACGGAGTGAACTAGAGGAATGGGCAGCAGATATTTTGTTCCATATGCTGAGCGTTAGATCTCAATGTCTCGCGATGCGAATCCGGAAAGCTAAATGAAACTCACGCGTCCATATCTGTCGCGCCACTTGAGCTATTCTCTTTTTCTTCTTGGGAGATCTCCTCGAACCGGGCAAACGCGGCTTCAAACTCGGCGTCTTGGACCTTGGCTTTGCCCTTGTCAGTCGAAATCCCGGGCGCTTGCATCATCGAAGGCATGTAGAATCCAGATGAAAGTGTTGGATGGCTGAATTGTCCCAAAGGCATATGCGACAAGGGTGATGATATAGCTGGAGTAAGCAAAAGTTTAGCGACATTAAAACAGGAAGTGACTGGGGTGAGTGCTCACTGGCTGCATGTTTGCCTTCATTCTGTAAAGCATTCCACTCCTGCGCCCATGCGTTCGGCACAGGGCTACCACCGATTCGCAGCTGAGACATCGCCATCAAGTCGGCTGGACTACCCATTCTTCCCTTGCTTGCATTGAATGCCGCCTCAAAGTCTGCCTGGCTAGGTCCAGCGGCAAACTGGGCACCACCAGGGGAATTGAGACCAAATGCCTGGGGAGAGAACGGTAGCGGTCGAGCAGAAGAAGGACCTTGTTGGGCAAAGAACTCATTGGCGTGGGCTAAGTCTGCAGCGGACGCCGAATGAGAGGATTGTGTAGAAGGCAAGTGTTGGAGCTGGACGAGGTGTAAGCGAGGTGGCCACCATGGATAGAATAAGCATACCTGTCTAGAGGATGTACCTCCAATACGGTCCTAGAATGGGGCATATTGGTAAGAGGATGAGTTAGCTAGTGAGAATGGCTTGGCATACCCTTTGGAACGCGCTCTCCCGCTCAGTATGCTTGAGCATTTGAGAAAGTGGGTTAACATCTACGGCACATTCCGCACCAGACATCATTGCGTTGAAAGCCATGCTATAGGTGAATATTATGTGGTGTCAAGACTGTTGTGTAGGATGGTGGTCGTCCACAGAGCAATCGTTTTGGCTCGGGTATTGCGGAATAAGCGGGGCCGATTGTCACGTGAAATTTGGATAAATGTGTTGGGGGTAGTATATTTGCCTTATATGGCCTTAGTCTTCGCTCTATGTAATCAGGTCAATAAAGCAAGATCTGACTCTCATACAATGGATCAAGGTATTTATAACTCTAGAGCTACGCTTCTAAGAATTGGTGGGGCCTGGTTCGTCAGTCTTGGCATAGGGTGTAACGCCCTCTTTCCAACGAGAAACGTAGTCTTGACCGCGTGTCCACGAGCTGGTGTAATCGTCCTGAACCTCTGCCGTCCATTGCTTGCCTCCTTGGCTTGCCGCCGCACCTGCCCCGGCACCGCTCTTCCAGCTCTCCAATGCAGCGGCCTCGAGACCTAACCCTCTCTCGATTTCGGTAGGTCCAAATTCTGCGCCCATTGCTTCGGCTTCAAGGACTGCGACGGCGCTAGCCACGGTACGCTCGGAGCGAAGTGATCGATATTGGGCAACAGCAGTGGCATATGCCTCAGAAAGAGGAACTTCGTGGTGATCGTGAAGGTTGAGTGTGAATTTAACGACACTAGAAAACAGATTGAGGGAGAACATGTGTAAATAGATAGGGGCTCTCAAATGAATGAGGTTACTTACTCCTCTGGTGAAGGATTTCGACCTCGCTGGCGCAATCGTTTCCACTCTAATCCACTGGGACCTCTATCTAGCTCAATTCCCGGAGCACTCTCAATCAAAGAACGTGGCCTGTATGCTTCAAATGGGTGGTCCATATAAAATTGCCGTCGTATCCTATCTTCCGGATATTCGACTGCCTCCGCCTTAGGTCGAGGGGTACGTGAATGCTTCTGAGATGCATGATGTGCATGCTGGTGAGAAGCTAGTTTTGACTGTGGTCGATCAACATCCGGCCGTGGTGGCGGAGCACGAGGGGGCAATGGTAAAGGTGGATACGCGACTACAGCGGAGTACCATGCGGGAGGCTCTTGGAGTGACCCTGATTGAAGCAGACGGGATGTAGCCTCGTGCACTTGGCTAGCTATTCGTCGAGCATTCAGAATTAGTGTAGGTCGCATCTTGTGGTGAGTCCTCTGAGGCTGGCTCGACAAATCAAAAACACAGTCATAAGCGCCGCGTGCGCTTTGTGGTGGTCATGTGGCGCTTATGATTGGCTTTGTTCTTGACCACCAAACCTTCCTCGACCTTAGTTTTGCGTTTGCCGAAGAACACTTCTCAAAAATAGTCCCGGACAACTACTTTAAAAGTCCGATAAATACAATACTTTGGGGGCACATCATTCTGTATGGTCATTCCGCCTCAACTGGATGAACTACCGGTTTTACTACTACTTCGCACTGGTAAATTGTCCGCATCGCAAGGCTCGCGTAGACCAGATGTGTCAAAAATCCCAGGCATTGCGTACTGTAGATCCATGTGGGGCTTCCTTTCATTTGCGTAAAATAGTGCTGGAACTCGCGCGGCCAAGTCGAACTCTGGCACCTACTACTGTATTGCCACCGTTGGAAGCACGGGAAACTCATTCCCTGATGTCTAGGCTGCATGCCCCCCGACTCTAGCTCTTTCACTCCACGTGGGTGTCGTAATTTCGTTGCTTCCCTAGGAAGGCAAGCTCCGCAATACTTCAGCTCAGACTCTCGCACGATCCAACCCTCTGGCCGAATTGACTCCCGACCACTTGAAGTTCACACTTGCATCCAAGTCAGTGCTGTTTTAAATACAATTCTGGTGTGGTATGTTTTGATGAATGAGTTTGGCGTCATACGATATGCTTCACTGCTCCATTGCCGCGTCGTTAGATTAATCATACCTTTGCTTGCGGCTACAGCAAGGCTTACGGGATGCTTGGGCTTCCTACTAAGTTTCCGAAGTATATCCAGTATGTATTCAGTGGCTAAGCTTGTATGAGAAAAATCTTTTGATTTATATTAGCCGCCGGAGCCTCCTCAGACATTTCAACTGTATATCTTGTTGAGTCTTGCCTCGGGCTTGTTAACCAGTGGCATCATATACCTGGCTAGTAACTCATCTGGAAACCCTCCGCGATAGCTCAATGGCTGGCCTAATGCCCGTCACTCTGATTTAAGAAATAGTCTCGTATGCGACACAACCACAGTGTATACTAGGTTTCTGTCAACAACCCGCGTGTTCCACTGTGGACAACCAGTCGGATCAGTTGAAAGTCGGCCAGCCAGGTCAGTGTTGGCTGCCGTGAAGTTGCGATCAAGATATATATATAAAACCACAAAGATTAGAAGACATTCGATTTTGCGACCACATGCGACTCGGATGATTTTGTGATCACTTGTTGATATTATTTACTTCTACGGCGAGGTGGTAGCTCGAAGTGGGTGGCCACATTGGAACTAAGTCAAAGTTTCGACTGTGACCGAGCCCCGAGAGCACGCAGACGTCATATGCTTGCATTTCAGTTATCTTGCAACGTACATGAGCGCATACATGCCCAGAAATTCCATTTTAACCCTGCATATATACATTGTAGGTGGTACGTTGGCTAGAATCAAACTCCAGGCTATTTAGACGAACTCCAACAGTTAACTGTTCAAGAGGACCGCTTGAGACTGGACAGTAAAACGTCTCCAGACCTCGTCTGGACGATTTGAGCTTCTTTATCGGCGTTCGAACACTAGAGGCAGCTTTTTGGGTGCAAGCGTCGCAAGGTGACTGGGCTCTAACAGTCGTGCTTGGCGTGCCTGTCAGTTATAACAACATAAATCAGCCATCTGGACATGCTTGATAGCGTCTAAAAGTTTTAACCTGAGCGGTTTCTCCTGCTATGGGTGGAGTCTTTGTCTCGTCAATTGAGATTTTGTATCTGGCCAAGAGCATTGCAAGTGCAACGGTTGCCTCGGTCTCAGCAAATCTGAGGCCCATCACTTAATAATTTTCAACACGCCGTTCCGTAACACTCACTTGCGTCCAATGCATGATCGGTGCCCAGCCGAAAAGGCAAGGAAAGCGTCCTTATTGTATGGCTCGGCGAACCGCGCAGGAGAGAATCGCTCGGGATCAGGCCAGTATGTCGCTGTCGTCCATTACATATAACAATATTAGGATACAAATCACTCAAAACTTACGATTATAATGCATGCCCAGGACTGATATGTAGACGAGGGAATTAGCCGGGACTAGAAATTCCTCTCGTGCGTATTCATTCACTCTGGGGCCGTTACATGCCACGCTCAAGATAGTGTCCTCTTGAGCAAGTTTCTGGACCTGCATAACCTGTTGGCTTAATGTGGTTAACACTAATCATATTAAAGGAGATTTTTTTTTGATGCCATACCACTGGGTACATCCGCAATGCCTCAAGAAACACCCCGGTAACCAGTTTCAGTTCGCTTAGGTCGTCATAATTCTATAGGATTCAGGAGTGAGTAAATTATTCGCCGCCAAGGACACATGGGCTTACAATGACCTCGCGCATGCCGATCACACTCTTGATGTGTGAATGCACCTCTTCTTGTACGTCAGGATAGATAGCCAATAGTCCAAGTGAGAAAGCAAGCGCGTGAGCGGTAGTCTAATGTCTATTAGTTAGTTTTAACCGCCCAAACTACCTTGACTGAAGACAAACCTCATGTCCGGCAACCAAGAATATGAAAGCGTTTTCTTGAGACAGGTTTCAGTAACTTATAGAGCTAAAATCTATTGGAGCACGGACCGGTTACTTCTTCTTCAGAGAGGGCCCTTTCGGCCGCTTCGGCGTCGCTAGCAGTGACTAGAATATCAAAAAGATTGTCGGTAGAAGAAACTAGCCCATTTGTTTCTCCAACTGTAGTGCCAAGATCCTTTTTGCCCTCGCTTCGGCGAGCTGCCTTCATCTCTTGCAAGTGTTTCTATTGTAGTAATTGTTAACATGTCAACACTTCCTCAACGATGTAAAACCTAACACACCATCAATTCAGCATAAGCAATGCCCATTGTATGCCATTTTTCGTTAAGACCATCGGCCCAACTCGGCACGATAGCCCTATTTTGATAATAAGGTCGTTGGGCTCATTGGATGCCCCGCATTAGAATACATCCACTTACCTTATTACAGGACTCGAAGACACTATACCGAGCGCTCTACGGAAAGACATTTTGTATCCCTTGGGTATGACCTCGGCCTCCTTGCTCCAGGACAGCCGTCGGCCGAAGGCGGCGGAAGATATGGCCATTAAGGCGAGCTTCACAATGCCCCTTAGCTAGAAACACATGATCGAGGGAGTTCGACACTCTCACCATCTCAGTCATATCTGTTATCTGTTGAACCCGTACTTCTCCCCCTTCCTTCTTGTCCCACATTTCAAACAGCTCTTTCATGATAGTTGTAGTTTCTGACCACACGAGTTGTATGTTTCTCTTCAGCGCCACACGTTCAAGTCAGCGCTGAAACTCTCGCGATTAAAAACCTCTACATACTTCTGTGAACGCCTTCTGGTTGATCCTCCGCTGCCGTTTCCATGTCTCGCCCTCGGCGCTTACGAGGTGAGGACCAAATTGCCCGATTGCTTGCTCAATTGGCTCAACGTATTTCGCAAAGCGTGTTCGCTGCCAAGCTAGCTCCTACAAAAGAGTAGTATTAGTGCAACCTACCACTCGGATACACTATCCTGCCCAACCTTGACCGCTTGGGGGTCTGCAATAAAGGCAACAGGGTGCTGATGTGTCATAGAGACTTGAAGGTATGCGTCCTTGCCCGCGCGTTGGAACTCTGCCGGCATGGGAAAGATCCTTCAGTCCAGTTCAAACTTGTTCATATGTATCGCATACCTGTATACTTAACCTTTAGTGGGTAGTTATTTCCATAGACAACCCAAGGGATGTCAGTCCAAGATGGGAGTGCATTCCTTAGCAGGAATCTACTCGAGGTATTATCGTTGGTCCTTAGAGGTCAACGGCGGGTAATAGGTTAATGGAGACTCACCCTTCACCAATTATTCTATAAGAATAAGCCTTGTACTTTCAACCTTGGACAACCATTTGCACAAATCGAGCCATGCCATACACCCCCAAAGCAGATAAGAGGGACCAAAGAATGGCCATATTTTGGAAGAGAGGTTAAGGTAATTAGTTAGTTTAGGAGGACAAAATCGGGAGTTTGAAGAATATATCGGCTAGGCTTTATGTTGGGAGAAACAAGCTTGATTCATGGAGCAAGAATCGCATACCGGGGCCCGGTAGCTCCCAAAGAAGCCACAGCGCGGATCGCGAAGCGCGAAGCGCGAAGCTTTGAGTTATTTGCACCAACTATCCTCACAAGAGTAACGACAGTGGCCTGGTACTGGTGGAACGACTATTACGATAGCATTGCGGTTGGAACTTCAGCGCTGGAGCTCGAGAGATTGATTTCCGTCACTAGTCGTCCAAATCAAACCGTAGCACTCGGAGTTTTTTAAACGTAATCAGAAGTTAACGTAGGCTAGTACGAGAGGTATTGGAGACTAGGAGAAGCTAGTTGGGCACAGCTAAGAGCATTTGTGGACAACAATGCTTGACTTCGGAACTGCCCGCGGCACAAAACCAGGTTGCAGCGCAGGAGGCAAGGTTCTCATCAGAGATGGATCATTAATAGATAAACATAATATTAATGCGCGATTTGAGTTATAACACGTCAGCAGCACACATAGAAGCTTGACCTGCTTTCTGACCGCAACAGGTGCAGCAGGTGCAACTGTGAGCTCGGATAGCCACGTGACCCATCCCGGCTCGGTAGTCCTATATAAGCGCCGGCGCCTCTTCTAGGTTGTGATCTTTTCACCAGCTTCGTAGCCTGCGTTATGGCACTTAATACCCACCCCCTACGTGTACACTTGGCGGCGCAAATATATCGCTGATAACAGCAACCAAGATCCAACGTATTCTATATAGAATGTTCTCAACCTTGCTAGTGCAAGCCTAGTCTCGTGAAGGTGTTATCCATAGGCGCATTGAATAATACCGTCACTCCCGAAGATCGAGAAGTAAAACTGCAGAGTCCACGTTGACTACTTGACTATCTAGGCAATGTCTGGCATTGCCCTTCAAGCTAAAGTTACGGACAACGTATAGCCGACTCGGGTTTTCGCTCCGTCTACTTTACCAGCGCTAGATCCCACCCACGATAGGAATATTAGCGCTGACCATGTTCTTATTTTGTGATATATCTGGTCAAATCCTACCTTGTAGTACTAAAATCTAGATCAACTCTAGCGACCTACCCTTGAGCGCCTTTCCGACGAGTGCTTCGTACGCACCCTTAGTGATATAAAGATGAGCGACTCTCCCTGTGGTATACACCCACCATCCTCGAACCTCTGGCTCAACTTGCCTGTTTCTAATCATGCCATCTGTTCGTGGCCAATACGCCCAGTCTATCCTTGAAGCTCGCCATGCGCGCATTGGACACTCCAATATTCCTCCTTTGATTCGGCCTATCGGTCTGAACGGCGTAGTCAAGATTGGTATTCTTGGCGCCGGAGCTGCTGGTCTATATCTCGCACTTATGATTGATTACTTGAAAAAACTCAGTAGCAACGGGGACTTTGAATTTAATTATGACTACGTGTTACACGAGGCGAACCCATCTACGACCCACATCGGAGGGCGAATTTATACTTATAGGTTCCCTTCAATCAATACGGACGATCCAGCTCTCCCATATGACTACTATGTAAGAAAGCTCTGACTGTGTGTCTCTATCTTGCTAACGCTTTACGTATAGGACGTTGGGGCTATGCGCTTCCCCAAACTCCCTTGGATGCAGCCTGTTTTTGATTTATTCAAGTATCTTGGGATTGAACCCATCGAGTACATCATGGACGACAAACTGAAAAACAACGTTAGCTTCTTTAATGGTATCGTGAAAACTGCTCGAGAGCTAAAGCACTATTACGAACCACCTACGGACAACGATCCTTTCGGGACCGGGGTGCTCGGATTAACGAGTGATCCAGACAAGATGGCTTCAGCCAAGATCGGACCGTTTATGAATAAGTTAATTGCTGACTGGACTACCGGGTGGGAAAATATGATGAATTTTGACCGGTGGTCTACGCGCGGCTATATGGGACTCGACGGCCCCGGGCCAGCCACTTACACGGATGATGTGCGTCAATTCTCCTCGTTACGCTTTGCGCAAACTTATGTGATCAAACAGGTTATCTCTTACCTTGAAACATTCAACACGGCCACAGGTATGATTCGTGTCTCTATTATTATAGAAGCTAACCAAACTCCTAAAGGGCTTTATGATTGTGCTCTAACCGAATCAGTAATGGATGCTCTGGACTTCGATTATGAGCCCACTCCTCTTTGGCAATGTTTAAAGTAGCTGTTTACACTCAGAATCCTCATTTGGACTATACTAACATACTGATGTGACAGTGGAGGGACCGACCTGCTCATCAAGCAAGCGCTCGACAAGATTCCCAACAAGCCTCAGCGCGGTGACCGCGCAACGGCCATTGCTCCCGTCCGGAGTCGAGAGGGGGCTGAACAAGAGGTTACCGCTATGACAGTAACGATTATGAACAATGGGGTCGCAACACCGCATCAATACGATCACATTGTGTCGACTCTGCCATTGAGTTGTCTCAGCCAAGTTGACACCTCCGAATGCGACTTTTCTTGGGGCCTCCGAACTGCTATTCGAGACCTACACTATGACTGCAGCACTAAGGTCGCAATGCGGTTCTCGGAGCGTTGGTGGGAAAAGCGGGAGCCACACCAATTTGGAGGTGTTTCTTCGACTGACCGCCCAACTCGGACTGTGGTGTATCCATCGTATGGAATGAATCTTTCAGAGGGAGCGAGTATGATTGTTAGCTACACCTGGGCTCAGGATGCATTCAGGCTCGGCTCGATGGCTCAAGGAAAAGGAAGCCCCGCGGAAAAGGCGTTAATAGCTGGGATTCTCAAAGACCTTGCTGATATGCATAAAATTACGGATGCAACTTATCTCCCAGGATTGATGAAGGATTATCATGTGTACAACTGGTACGGTCACGAGTTTTCAATGGGTGAGTCCTTTTGGGGGCATTATGAGATGTGTCTAATCTACTCTGCGCATAAAGGCGCATTTGCTTTATTCGGTCCTGGCCAATTCGAGAATCTCTACCCTCTGGTTACGCAACCCGTCTATGGCAGACTTCACTTTGCAGGTGAAGCCACAAGTGTTCATCACGCGTCAGTGCACATCATTCCTTCACTATAACTAATCCTAAACCATATATCCATAGTTGGGTTGTTGGTGCTCTTAATAGCGCGTATCGCAGTCTCGCCGAGATAGTGAGTTCTCTGTGCTAGGGGATAATGTAGCCGATACTAAGAATATTCCGCCAGCTTGAAGTCGAAGGACAAGGGGATCTCGTTGACAAGTATCTTCGCGCTGAAGGATCGCCATTCGTCAACGCAGGAACTGATGAGGTATCTAAGAAGAACGTTAACCGTCAGGTTAGACTAGGGCAGCATCTTATCAACAAATAGGAGCACGGTAGTAACCGACCATTAGTCTCCATTTGACAGTCTAGTAATTTGTGTAACTGAATATGTGAATAAAGTTCGCATACAAGTGTATGTTTTGGCTACCCCCGATAAGTACTCTAAGCAATTAACCGTATTGTAAGGGCAATTTTTGAAAGTGGAACAACCAGTACTCAAGAATCGAGCACAGTTTTTCAGGGGGGTGAGTGACTCGAAGTATGTTCTGGCGTGCATACAATCAAGATTATCAACGGCTGCCGATTTAAACGCAAAGAGATCAAGCCGGGATGTCGATTAGACTAAGTCCGATACCAGAATGTAGAAACCCCCAGGAACCAAATACCAGGACACGAACAGTGAAGGACAAGCGTACGAGACCTCGAATGTGAGTGATGACTCACGTGACCTAGTGCCAAACAAACTCCACATTGAGTTGTGTAATCTCATAAAATTCGTCTACTGTTATTCGTTGCATGCAGCATAACAAAGCGTGAGTAGTAATACAACAAGACACATGATTGTGGCAGAAACAAAGCGAACAAGCGAATCAAAAGCGAAATGATGTTATAAATAGAGAATAAAATGATCTTGAATGTAAGTTCTGTTGGCCGAATGAAAAAAAGAGGAAAATGATCATAACCTCTGTAGGACTTCAGCATCCGCATATAGTCCTGGTATCGCGCTAGAACGAGTTCTCAGGCGACCACTCTCGTTCCGGATCACGACCTCCCCACCGCCGAACAATGAGCGGTGCTGCAACGGCGACTGAGCCTCCGCGCGCTCCGAGTCAGCCGGTGTGCCAAGATTCACATCCGTGTCTAATCGCAAGGGCATACTTCGCCGTCGTGCTGACGCCGAGCCATCTGACGCGGCCCGTGGGGATAATTGCACGCTAGACGGCCTCCCGAGGCCGAGCGTGGAGTGGGGCTGAGGAGTTCGAGGTACTCGCGCGGCTCCGTTTTCAAAGTCAGTTGGCGAAAGTCCGGTGGAGTCAGGAGAGAGTTTGTATGCGCCGGGCGTCACGGATCCTCTGCGCTCGCGTTTCCCGAACGCAGCTTTGAAGTCCTGGAAGGAGAGACCTGAACGTCTGCGCGATTCTTTGTCGACGGTACTTTGGCTTGCGCGCTCCTCCTTGTCGGTCCCACGGTTGGAGTTCTCACCCTCACTCTCCCGTAGCGATTCGCCTAGCTCGGAGGCTGCCCGCTCCTTGGAGAGTCGTGCCCGCGAAAGAGGACTGGTAATGAGTCCTCCAGTGGTCTTGGAGCGTGACAGACCGGCGAAGTTCCCCTCCATAACGTATCCTAGACTCTGAGACCGCTTCCTCGATCCGAATAGTCCAGGTTCAGTCGATCCGCCATCTCCGCCCCGCATAACGTCCTTCCCCTTCTCTTTTCTCCTGCTCACAAACGAGAAAGCCTTCCCACGCTTCCCCACACCCGGACTAGCACTAACAGCACCAAACTCATCTAAAGTCTCCGTATCGTCCGCCTCAGAGCTCATGCTCGCTATGCTAGAAGGTGGGGTCGGCAGGATATACCCCGGCTCTCGCTCTCGTTCCCGTAGTCGATCGCATACCGAACGTATTGACGAACCTGGAGAGGGCATCACGTGGCAGTGGCCGGTAGAACTTCCAGGCGCGCTCGGCACCTCCGCAGCGATTGGAACCGAGGTACTCGAAGACTGGGGAGAAAATGAGACTCGTCGATTTGGAGGAGCAGGAGGAGAGTTTCTATCATGGCGCTCGATGATGGGCGTGATATTAGGGTCTCGTCGGACAGAGACTTGGATAGTGACGGGGTCCGGTCGACGCACACTGTGGCGCCTATACGGTGAGCTGCTTGCTTGCGGGCTCAAGATGCCCGCAGCGCGCGGGGGTGCAGCGGAGACAAGCGAGGGAAAGTAGGGCGCCAGAAGAATGACAGCGAGGCTCTGGATTTCATATGCTATACTTAGCCACCCTTCGGCATACGGCAGTGCTAGCCGACTCACCATAACGAACCCCCCTGCTGCAATTACAACGCTTATAGTCCTCAGGACGACGATACCGACGATGGTATCGCCCAGTCCCATGACTGCACCAAAGGAAAACGAAAAGGTGACTGTGTATATTGGTGACTGTTTAGAGCTAGACCGACGCGCAAGATCGTCGTCGAGAAGCGACTCAGACACAGGTATGAGAGGTAATTCTTTCGTTTGAGACATGTTCCAATGCATCAGATGATATATGCCCAAGCTGCGTAATCAAGGGCTAGTCAAATCCGCAGGTCTACGCAGAGGCGTGGTAAATTATAAATGGACGGGGGCCGAAAGTAACGTGCCCGAGACCGAACCGGGATGTGAACACCGTAAAATCACGATAGCTGAAGCCAATCACAGGCAGACAGTATAGCGGGCAGCGAGAGTCAAAGAGCAATATAAGGACGTTGCTGATGTCTAGAAGTGAGATTTGCCAGGGAAGGCCAGGTCATCCACGGGTCAGGCGACTCTCGGCGTGCCGCGCGGTAGTTGCAACTCGGGTACTTCGTATTCTCCGCGCGAATCACGTACTGCTCGACGCGAGCGGTGGATGAGCAAGGCTGGCTCGAGATATATAGGTGCAGAGCACAAAGAGCGCTAGACGTCGCCAGGGACCGACAAGGGGCGACGGACAGTTTCGATCCAACAAAGGCCGAGACCAACACGCGTGTCCGAGTTGAGCCAAGGCTACGACTTGCAGTGCAGTTGCCGGAGATGAAGGGTATACGTACTTCCTCCGCAGGGGTGTCTTATACGGCAGACATCCCAAGCGAGCCTATAGTGCATCCTGACTTCGCACGGCTCAACAGCGCAGATGAGATATCACGTCGTACGATGATCCAGGAGCGCCCGAACCTAGTTTACCTGAATTACATACTGCCAAACAATCTAATCCTAAAAGCGCGCCTACCCGAACCGGCCCACCACCTCGCTCGATTAAAAAAGTTGTGCATGACACCACAAAATGAAACGACCACCGGCCTTGAAACATCCGCGCCCAAATACGTTCCTGTTCGCCAAAGTGCCAAGTTGGTATCACTTTCAACCTATAAAGACATGTGTCAAACACCTGGGCAAATTTTCAACATCGTGCCATGAATCCACCCATGCATCCCATTATGAAATCTTACCTGAAGAGACAGTGCATAACCGCCGTTCGAACCAGTTGACTCGGAATTCTTTCCGAATGCGTCCTGCGTGAGAGTACCTAGGCGGTAATGCCGGAAAGGTCGGAGTCAGTTCCTATAATTAACGCGTTCGATCGACTTGCCCAACGAGCGAGGGACGGTTCGAGAACACTTATAGCATATCTGTACCCACGAATGGAACCAATTCTTGATTTCCAGGAATACGTACAGGGCCTTTGTCCACCGATCTTTAGATTAATAGGTTAGGCTATCGTAATCCCTAGGTACGTGTATCTGCTCCATCATCAGCGCCTCTCCCTGCAAAACCGTATCTCTATCTCTAAAAATTTCGTAGGACAGAGGAGAGCCCCAGATCGCTGTCTACATAGTATCACGGGCGAAACTCAGAACACGAACCATGGATGCACCTGTTCGCAAAGCGTGAGTGGAATGTTGGACTTGGGTTGTACCAGCCCAGGTCCGAGGGCAAAGAGTCAAGATGGTTGATACGAAGGACAAGTTCCGCGAGGAGCTGAATGACAAGGCCTGTGATACGATGTACTATATGGGGTAACCACCTCACCGCTGCGTGTTGTACCGTACCACCCCGGGAGATCGGCCATCCCGGTGATATCGGCCACTTGGATTGTACATACCAGCCGGCGAATTTTTTTGATATTAAACGAATGTAAGATGTAGACGACGCTATGAACTAATATATACACAACTTTGCTGATAGAAAACGAATAAAAATTGAGGGAATTAATGACAAGAAGGGGGGATTTCAACCAGAGTCCTCGGATTCAGGTGTAAACTCGGTCTCCGAAGACTCTGTGTCTGCTGTATCAGCCTTTCGACGCCTACCGCGACCATTTCCAGCCTTATTGCTCTTGTTTTGAGTCCCAGTGCTTGCCTTTCCGCTCCCTCGACCACCTCCCCGACGGTTTGAACCCTGAGCACGTGCCTCGCGCTCACGCTCCTCAAGAATCTCCTGCTGCGTCCACACTCGTGCGTGTCCAAGCCGTATATTTTTTGGTCTAGGTCTTGTCTTCTCCTTGATAGCCTGGCGTAAGTTATCCAAATCATTTTCCATGATTGTGGCTCGTGCTTCCCGTGCATCTGAGACTCGAAGGAGATCGGCAAGCGCCTTTCGTATGATGCTCGGGTCCGCATCCTTATCCTTCAACACATCTCGACACTCTTGCACTATCTTTGCTTGCTCGTCCTCGGTAAATCGAATCGCATCCAGACTTTCCACTTGCTGACCACGAGCCTTTTCAAGAAACTCCTTCATGACCGGTGTCCGATAAGGATTGAGCGGGCAAATCCCTGTAGCTTCAAATGCGGCAAGAATGTTTTCTTCTGTATACGCCTTGGTTCGAGCCTCATGTAGTAGCCTAAAGATGATTTATATAGATGTTAAATGGACAAATTTAGAGTACGTACGTGCTGAAATTTGCCTTCGTGACTGCAAGGCGTTTCCTCATTTGATTTGCTACCGCCTGTCCATAGTACCGTTGGAGTGGCCCAAATATCCCGACATCAAGAGGTTGTAGGAAATCAGTAGTGTGGCTGGGTAATCCGAGAACAATAATACGATGATCAATCGCATACTGGAGGAACTCGTAGCTTAGGTGAGACTTGTGTCCATCAAGAATTAAGATCCGCCAGTCTTCCTCTGAGTCACTATTCACATAAATAGCTAAGTAGTGTATCTAATGGCAAGTTAGGTACTCACAGAGTGTCTTGTGTCCATTCATCGAATGCTTTAAGCCACTTTATAGCCAACACATTACTAGTCCATCCATTCGGAGAGCATCCAAACTTGGTCCTTGGGTCAAGAGGGCAATCCTCAGACCACTGTGTCATCACATTCTTTCCTTTCATTATAATAAAGGTGGGCAGTACGGTTCCACTCCCACCAATAGTATCTAGGGTAGTCACAGTCTCCCGGTTCCCATCTGTAGCCAAATCGAGTAAGCACAACACAATATCATAAAAAGTCGCCCGTACAGTGTTTGGCACCTCCTGCGCGACCATCCGTAGTTTCCCGAACCCGAACAACCACCTTTTCTCCACCGGTCATTCCCAACCGGTATCCCTTCTCATCCATGTTGAAGACACGGCGTGGCGGAACTTTATATTTGTCCTTAGTATTTGAGTACTACAACAAGTTAGCGAGTAGTATTCTAGACATGTTTAACATACCATAACATAGAACTCCATAATGTTACTAGGGTTCTTGGCCATAACACGCCTCTGATCGATTCGTTTGCTTGTTGTAACCTTGAGTTCGGGATGCCGGGCAAAAAACCGCTCAATCCAGTGACGCCCAAGCGTCACATCTGGGTTGCCTAAACGCTTGCGTAAGATTGCTTCAGCACAATCAATGATGTGTATTGGCCGAACTGGCAAGAATTGGCGCTCCATCCGTAGAGCCCAACATACCACCTCCGCCTCTTCCACGTCAGAGACAGCTTGCTCATGGATATGAGCAGCGTGGTACTCCTGTCGCCCCTCCAAGCGCCCCTGAATCGTGGTACGAGGTATGCCGCGGTTTCTTTCAGCTTGCCGCTGGCTACATCTGCCCGACAACACATCCTGAACCGCCAGTTCAATCAAAATCTCTCGCTCCTCATCGGTCTGTGGTTTTTTCCTGTATTTACCGTGAGTTATGTATGTATGGGTGACTTTTGCACTCACCTTTTACCCATAGAAAGTGATTCGGAGGAGAACGCACAAGAGCAGCGCGTAAAAGTCACGTGGCCGATCTCCCCGGGTTTTACCGAAATTTACCGGCCGTCAATGTATCGTCGATTTCTCCTCCATTTTTTGCGCAATTTGTCTGATTTTTTGTACAAAGCTCGTACTACCATACTGCCTCAAATCGGCCAAAAAACTAAGTACAAGAGTCAAGATTTCACCCGCTATTGTACAATTAGTCAAAATCCGGCCGATCTCCCAGGGTCGTACGGTAATATATTTGTTCGGCGAGTTCCTTGAATGCTTTCCACTTCAGTGCCCTCTACTATCTTCGTTCTAGCCAGCAAAAGACCCACGGGTCGGGGTGTAAGCAGTTGTTACTGAGATAAGATATACAAACATGACCTCGGATAGGAAGTTGTATGCATGACCTCTCAACTCGCAATAGGCAAGTGAGTACACTGTATGCTAGTGTATCTTTCGCTTAACAGACGCGTATCACGGGACGGTGTGATTAGCTTTCATAGGTAGGCCTGATTGCTACTAGATTGTTGAAACCGTCTAACATCATAGAACGGTCACTGTTCCGATGGGACTGAGTTATGGGACTTCTAACTGGACAACAACAACTTCACGATAGTACTAACGCGTAGCCGAATGCGGTGATATTATCTTTCACAAGTACCGGAACGCTTGTGTTCGGTTATCTTTGACAGATGTGGATACGCGCACGACAAGAGCCACAGCGTAAGGCGATCAACTGAGCCCGCATGCGGCGTCGGACAGTGCCTTACGGATGGATCAGAAGAGCGTCAGGGATGTATTTGTACGCTCTTGGGAGCGAGAGCAAAACGCAGCTGGAGCTTCAATTTGTGGGGCTTGAACCTCCTCCCATGAGTCATTTCAGGAGAGAGTGTCGAGCCAGTGTCCCGTTCACAACGCGCATACATGCCACTTAAATCCAACAACCCACTGCCGCCTTCAAAACTGACCCTGACCGTACTTCGTTTACCAAGGTAGTGAAGCCCCAGGCGGCACCCGCCGCGCTCACACGGCTGTCGAGCGGATCGTAAGCCGCTGGAAAATTACCGCGTCATACGCCGAGGATTATCAACCATGGCCATGGGACCTTCATACGCACACACCGGCATGTAGATCAACATTTCATTTTGGTTCAACATGCTCAGTTGCAGGTCGTACAGCTCGACTAACAATTTACGTGCATTAAATAATCGATGCAACGAGGCTAGCTTCCGGCGGTGTTTCGGGACTTGAAGGCTAAAACTCAAACTGGTTCGGGTTGTAGGATATCATGTACGCTTGAGAGCTGAAACCAAGCGGCAAGCTTAGGATCGGCCGGACAAACTACGGGCCTACGGCTTGTAGCATTTATCAGCAATTTCGGCCTGATCATATTTGGTTTAACCTAGAGAGCTATACAGTCAAGCGGGTGATGGAGGCCCAACAACTCGAGTTGAAGGGTGGCTCATTTGCAAATTAGCGTGTCTTGAGCTTTTACGTATTCTTTTCTCGTTACTCTCACATGAACGTAGCTCGTAAACCAGCATTTCCGAATCATCTGACTTCTACAAAGGTTGGAAAACTAACGCGTATCATATCCCGGTCTTCGAGTCCACATCGATACATACAACACGGAGAACAAGAAACAAGAGAACGGGGTCGTAACACGGGGAAAAAAGTATGGGTAAATGGTATTATCCTAGATCGTGAATTTTAGGGAGGAGTTGTAACAGCAAGGTTGAGCGAAGGGTGTAGATGAAGGGCGTAAATGGATAATTAAGACTAAGACACCCTAAAAAGGAACCCTATTTCGTATCGGACTGCGGAAGGTATCCTTACACGAGCTGCAAATAATCTAAATATAGAGTGATCAGTTACTTGTTTTATGGGACGATCAAAAGCTACTCACTCGAAGGAACGACTATTGATGCGAAGAAAAGCGAATCGTAAGTTAATGGTTGTTTTCAGAGATAGAACCAACTGCTTACTCCCGGTGGTTCCATCCTCCTTTCGCGCTTGCCACCACTTCCCGTTATTGTCCATGATATCCAAAATCTCTCCCTTTGAGAACGAGATCTCTGCCGGATCATCTGGGCTTGCAGTATACGCGTACAAAGCTCTCGCCTTGTAGGCATACCCCCCAGCCTCGGGGTCATTCCCTACTGCCGCGCCTCCACCACCAGGCGGGACTGCTTGGCTCATGAGCGGCGTTGATGGGCTTGCCGCGCGTTGTGCATCCTCACCGATACTACGCCCGCCTCCGGTTCCTGCGCCAATGCTTCGCGCAGCTTCTTGACTCATTGGTCGGTTCATGTTGCCTGCGCCCGGTCCCATACCCATGCCTCCACCGGTGTGGATGGGAGCCATACCACCACCCATGCCCGTACCCATCCCGCTCATACCCATGTGTTCCTCCTTGCCTGTACCCGTGTAACCATTCGAGGCGCGTTGAGTGAGTGACTGGTTATGAGCGTGACGGCGGCGACCTCCACCTGAACGCGAAGCAGGTGAAAGGCCAGAGCCAGATCCAAGCGAGTTGAAGGTATGGAGCATCGATGAATCCTCTTCAGCACTAAAATAGAGAGTCCAAATGATCTATAATAAGAGTTAGCTTGGCCGATACAATCAGCAAATGCCAAGCACTCACGTTAACAAACGCGAGCAAAAGCCATCCAGCACCCATTGCCTGAACTGCCGGTCGCGAAGCAAACAATCCCTGGTTCGCGCCTTGGACTGAAAACACGATTGCAACCGCTCCAAAGACAGAGATCTAGCATGGCAACACCAGATTTGGTAACCGTTTAGAGGATCATCAGTTAGCGCCAAAAACGTCATGACCGTCAGCTGCGTATCAGGAAGCAATAGGGCTGCGCAGCGTACCTGTAAGCGATGCATCCCTATCGTGTCGGAGGCCAGGGTGTGCATAACACCAAGAATGAGGAAGAGTTCTAAGCTGTTGGTGTTTTACCGAAGTAGATGTGTATGGTATCATAGTGACGGAGCAGTCAAGCGAAGCCGGTGAAGTAGCACATTAAGCTAACATTAACAAGTGCAACGAATAAATCGCAACTTACAAGATTGCGAACCATAATGTGTTCACAAAGGCATTGCCAACTAAACCGCAAATTAACGCATCAGTCGCTGAAAGCTCCCACACCCGCCGGCCACCTGACCCAGCAGATGATCAAAAACAGCTAGACTCACACTGCGCTGTAGTAGCCACTTGTCCAATGAATGCCGTGAGCCAGCCAACCTGTGGAGACGATCAACTCAGTTAGGCCAACGCCGCGCATTCGCCTTTCTAGCACACAACTCACAAAGGCAAGGATGAAGGTGACGAGGAATAGATAGTGTGTTATGAGTGGACGAAAGTCATATCCTTCCCCTCGCGCCATGGTTTAGGTGTTCGTGAGGGTGCGTTAAAAAGTGTGGGTCGCCGTCAGGTTCAAATCCTACAACACCGGTAACGTGTGGGTCGTGTCGAAAGTGCTGGGTAGGGCAATGGGGGATATATGTTGTATATGTGTGCGGGATCCTGCCTGACACGGCGAATTGGTAGAGGGAGGTAAGGAACAGGAGGTGTACTGTTCAAACTTCCGTCGAGCGATCGGCGGCTGTGTGGCGGGGAGGGACAAATACCGAAAAATATTGGTGAATTGCCAACCTCGCGTCAATGCGCGCCTTCCGAAGTTGGACCTTGACATTTTGTGCCGTTCGAAGAGGTCGGAATGTACGTATTAGGTCAATAGATCTCGGCTCAACGCTACTCCAAAAAACAGCTTTGAATACGAGCTTTTGGGCCGAGAAACAACGTATACAATCAGAATCACCCACAACAACATCCGCGTGAACTTTCGCACAAAGAAAAAACGCGGCCCAAAACAACACACTACAAAAACAATTGCCTCTTATCCAACAAATCGTAACGAATCCGCCTTGACATAGTACTTTGGTTCTCCTCCAGTATGGGCTTCATCGGGTATCAATATGAATGTCTGGTTGAACACTCGTGGCTCGTTGTCAAACGTGGGTCGCTTCGTCGCTGCCGCAGGGGAAGGAGTAGGCGGTGGGCCATGGCGTACTGTCCCCGAGACGGTGACGAGCAGTGAGGGCGGTCGGGGCTGAAGGCCAGCCACGCTTGATCCTGGAGACGGGGATAAATCAGGCGACTTAAGTGGACAACCATCAAATCACGTACCAGGAATAGGATGACAGTCATAGGATTGAACGTCGTGATCGGACCGAGGCATTGCTTCAAGCAACTGCTTCAGCTCGTCTGTCCCCGATACCGGAGTTCCATTCCAAGTGATATTGGAGGTTGGTCGATAGAAACGAGGTACAGTCTAGATTCCCAGCGAGAAGTACGATGAATATAGAACAAGTGAGCATAACCAGTACTTACATCTATCCTGTACGGGGCATCGTACGCTTGATAGTAAAGTCTAATAAAGTTGGCTGCGCCACGGTTGGCAATGTCGACGCTGGGGTTGAATACAATTAGTTAGTCGTGAGTCAGGCCGGGTCGAGTCGGAAGCTTGAGTTCACTCGGAGCGTTCGACCGTTGCTTGCGATGCTACTTGCGGATCCATGAGAAAGAGGCGCGTATTACAGGAGTTAAAGGAGGAAGTAAAGATCAGGTTGATCCAGTGCTTTGCACTAGGCGCTTATTTTTCCGTGGCTCCGGCGCTTCGAGGCCCATCATAATTTTTGGAAACTCACCGAGCTACAACCATAACAAACCAATTGCAGTCATGGGGAAAACACAGAAGAAGAAAGCAATGAGGAGACACAACCCCATGCGCGTCCCCGACTCACATATCCCAAAAGGTCTGGAATCTGCGGCGTCATCGTCTCAGAAGGAAAAGGTTGAGGCTGTATTGCCGATCATCCAGAAAGTGCGTTTCTTTAAATGAGTCCAGTCGTTGAAGCGTTGAGTTTACACGATAATATAGCTAGGAAGTGCAGAGGTGGTAGAAAGGACCTGGGCTTGCGCTGCTGTCTCGAACCTTATCCAAAACGACCCAGCAACGAGACGACTGCTACAGGGAAAGAATGTAGTTGGGGCGCTCATATCTCGACTTACTGATGAATCGGAAGAGGTCATAGCTGAGGCTGCTGGTGCACTGAGGTATGTATTTTGATGAACTCTTCTATTATATCTTGAGCTTATGCCAGGATAGAAACCTTTGCATTGATGGAGGCTTCGATATTTGTGCTGAGATGTTCAACAAGGGTATAATGGCCCCGCTCAAGGATTTTATACCCAAGGTGGGGTTTTATTGAAGCTTTGCGTTTGGGTACTCACTCTCTACAGATATCAGGGATACTGCAAGGCGTACTTGAAGACCCCAAGTCGGCGCCTGAAAAGGTCCAATCCTTGGTATACGGGTTTGCGGAGAATGTAATTACTATCCTCTGGTGTCTTTCGTAAGTGGTTTCCAGTATATTTGTGCTAGAGCTGTTTGCTAATGTTAAGAACTTTTTGTCTGTAGCGAAACCTCGAACAAGGCGTTGAATGCTATCAATTCAATCTCTCTTGTGCCTTTCTTAATGGCGTTTTTAATACATCGGGCAAAGTTACCAACAGATGTCGTTTATGCAGCTGGTAAGCACGTCTACCAGCATACTTGTGGTAGACATACCATCCTCAAACAAATGAATCCTGGGTATATGCGCTTATACGTCATTTTATTTCACAGCCCAGTGTCTTTATGTCCTTTCCGAAGACAACCCCCCAGCAATCCAGAGCATACGCTCCGAGTCCGAATACATCGCATGCTTAGTTGCAATCTCTACCGCTCAACAAGCTCCGAACGACAACGAACGAGATGTTGGGATTCGAGTATTGGCTTGTGGTACGTTGGAGAGGTTCACGAAACTCTCTAGGACTAATCAATGAGTAATAGGGACTTTAAGGAACATATCCCCACTACCAGCCGCGATGAATGCTTCGACTATCGACATAGATCGCACAATTGCACTACCCCTTATAACCCCACTACTATCTTATTCCCTCCAGGACGCGGTTGCAGAGGCTCAATCAACTCTTGCCGAGCCGGTGAGCTCCACGTTCAACTCCAAGAATACACCATCCTGATTACTTGTGATAGCCTGCCCCACCGCCTAATCCTTCGCTCAAGCATGCTAAACTGCCTAAATCTGATCACAAAACTCCGGCCGAAATTGCGTTAGAGCGCATTGAGCGAAGGCTGCGAGTCTTAGAACTTGCGCTGGAGATATTGACGGGTGTATGTGCGCAAATGCCCGAGCCAGATCCAGTTGAGGAGGATATGGTTGAAGAAGAAATGAAAGAGATGGAAGACGACGAAGAGATTATTGAAAACGGAGGTGAGTCGTACTATGTTTGTTCGACTGTATTCGTGACTTTATCTTACCCCTGTTTCAATAGTCGCGGACGACGATGCTATGGATGCGGACGCACCTACTAATGGACCTCCCGAAGCAGATTCAAGCAGCATATCATTATTGCGCACCCTTACACCTTTGCTCCTCGCCTTGAGCACCCCTACAACGATGTCATTCCCCTCGCCCGCCTCACCCACCACGCCTGCCAACACCACCCTAATCACGACATCTACATCGAATACCCCCGACTCACCATTACAGCACCCACCCACAACATCCGCTCTCGTCGCCGTTCACATCTCCGCACTCGAATGCCTCTCCAATCTACTGTTGTCTTTCCCCACGTCCGATTCCGGTCCAGTAAACCCAGCAGTATTGGATGTGGCCGTTGCTGCCTGGCCGCAGGCATGGTCCGCGCTTGGAACTATGCTAGTTGCCACTCCTTCTGGCTCGGACCGTAGATGCGAAGTATCCATCGCTGCACTAGGTGCGTTGTGGGGCCTAGCACGACTAGGCAGGGGGGCTATTATCCCTGCACAGGAGCATGTAGAAACGCTAGTCCAGATCGCCGATTCTCCCAGTGCCGGGGAACAGGTGCAGGTGAAATGCGTGGGTATATTAGGATCGCTGGCGCAGAACGTCAATGAGATTGAGATGAACAAGGTGGGTACTAAGGCTGTTGTGTTATTTCGTTAGATTGACCTGCTTCCATAGATCATTGCGCAATACTTGTTGTCTTACATTCATCCTACACCACGTGCAACCGAACCAACTCTACATGCACTCTCGCTACTGATCGACATTTACGCCGACGAAGGCAATCCATACGATGTCAATTTCCGAAACGCCCGTGGAACAGACATCCTAGCCTCCTCGATTGCGACGTTACGCAAACTCGTACGTGGGATCGACAAAAGGAAAGAGGGTGGAATGGAGCTGCGACGGTGGGCGGACGAGGTAGAAGGCAACGTACGAGGATTCGTGACGTACCGGCGCAAACTGAAAATGTAGCGCTCGTTTTCCTCTAACTTCTCAACGGTTTATTTTGTATTTTGGGACTATACTGGTCAACTTGAAACAAAAGAAAGCGAGATATCATATTCTAACTAAGGTTACTCAAATACACTATCGTACCCAAAAAACAACAAGATCAGGAATATCGAGCAATTTACATCTCCATCGAAACATCATCCTGTTTTTGTCCTTCGCCGTTTTTCGCATCATTCTTGCTAGCTAACCACGACTCAAGTGCCTTGGTTCGACTCGCACTAGTCTTTTTGGCTTGTTCGTCTAGGTGCTGCACTTCTTGGCTTGTACGTTCGCGACAATAGGTCTCCTCCGTACGCGAGACGAAGAACAGTCGGTAGGTGAGCATGTCGACCTTGATATGCAGTCCACCTTCAGCGTGGTACTTGGGAGAATCTTCGCTGGTATCAACGTTTCGGAGATTCCTGTATTGAACAATCTCTTTAGGACATTACGAGTATAAGAAAATGCTGTGAACATACCGACGCAGTAGAGGCCCTTGTACTGCACTGCGGAGCCCCTCGGTTTGGTGGGTCTGGAAGTGGATGAGCATGGGGGTAAGAAACACGACCAGAACGAACATACCAGGACATAAGAGTCAATATATTGCCTCCACCTTCCGTTCATCGTCTCGCTATCATACACACTCATATCGTCCCGCGCGAGCAGCTGGAAGCTCAACGTCTTCTTCTCATTGTTCTATCGCCAAGCTTAGCATGTAGTCTCATATGGGCGGACAAAAGAACATACCCAGACAATACGATGCACATTCAGATTCGAATTATCCTTTTCTCGACTGTCCTCTCCCGCGATGAGCGATTCGACTTGCCTGCGATAGTTGATCAAAAACTGAGAGCTCGGCCCAGGCACGGTCTCTCGACGCTCTTTCTGGATCAGCGTGCAGAGTTCTGGCCACCGTGCATCGGCCAAGATGGCTTGAGTCTGTATTTCATCAAACCACGTTAGTCTGGTATAACCAAATCTATACATGCCATAAACTCGCCTGTTTGATAATCCGACTCGCAAGCAGATCAATGGTGAACACAACATACGCCTTAGTGCCAAACATAAACCTCGCGACCTCTTCAAACTGCTGCCAATCAATCTCGCCGTCGAACATGCGCTCGCTTGCGTCAAGCAGAGTTGCGTAAAACTCCGAGGCGGGGTTTGAAGCTTCAAACAACGACGTTGAGCTTCTGCACTAAAACGTAGAACGGTGAACACTCACTATGCGCACTGGTAGGAATCAGCCTGTGAGCACTCGGCGGAACCGCATCGTTCAAACCCAGCTGAACAGCCAACGGATTCTCCAAATACGATTCACCCGAATCCGCAAGCGTCTTGGCCAACTTTTTAAGCGTCACCAAACGCGAATACCAAATCTACAAACCCACCAAACCCCATCAGTCCACAACCGACACCCAACTCAACCCGCACACACATACCTGAATAATCCTCAACAACACATACACCGCATTATTCACATACATAGTCCCCTTGATCCGCTTCCCGCCCTGCGCCCCGTTCGAGCTCGGACCAGGTCCGTCGTCCATCCGGACCCACACGCCCTCGGGCAACGTATCTGCACCACCTTCAGGCGAAACGACATCGCTGTCCACAGCCATAGGCGACGCGCGCGCGCTTCCTTCCCTCGCTGCAGGCGCTGGTGCAGCGCCAGCCTTACTCGCCCTCGACTTATTCTTCAACGCCTTCTTCCTCAAGTCCCCACCACCACCCCGTTTTCGCGCGCCTTCATCCCCCGTATCCTCACCAGTACCCAAAACATCCCCCTCACCACCATCAACAGCGTCACCAAACGCAGCATCAAACGCCGCATGGTCCTGCATAAACGCCATCGGGACAAACGAGCGCAAGAACCGTTCAACCTTTTTCTTCTCGTCCAGCGGACAGACGTTGGCCGCCGACCGGTCGAGGTAGATGAATACGAGCTTGAGCAGGTCTTGTAATACGCCCATATCGTCGATGACGAAATGCATTCCGGTCCCGGAGCCGCCTGAAGTGCCGTTGGTTGTTGCGGTCGGAGACCCGGGATCGCGTTCAGCGCGTCTGAACGTCGGGTCGACCATACGTTGGCGGGTCCGCACGCCTTCCTTTCTCCGAGCCTCGGCTTCGAGCACAAGCTGCTTCGACGCCAACGCCTTTTTATCGTTGGCTTTGATATTCGCACCCTGGTGATCCAAACTCTTGTAGAAATTCCTCGCCTCGACTTCACGCCAGACCTTATTCCACTCTCGCTGGGCCCTCTTCCACTCGTCCTCTTTCTGCTTCAGCCGGTCTAAAACGACGCGAACGGCCACAGCAGGATTCTCATGCAACGCGCGGATGACTTCAGCTCCAACCGCCTTGTCGTACACTCTTTTGATAACGCGCTGGTAGATCCCTCGTGATTGACCGCCGAGGTGCGGGTCCAACGTAAACGACGCGCGCTTTTCGGGATCCATCGCGTCGATGCGCGCTTTGATCGGTTCGAGAATCGCGATCGTGCGCAAGAGGGCTTCGATGTTAAAGTCGTACTCGTGGCGCTCTTCTTCAGATTTGTGTAGCGCGTCTTCGTACGAGTTCTTCTTCCCGGTAGTGAATCCAGACTCTTCGGAAAGCCAGGTAGGATGCGAAACCCACTCGTCGTTGAGAACTTCCCAGCACATCGCGTCACGTCCCGAACACGCCAAATTGATCTCCTAACGAAAACAAAAACACCAATTAAGCCATCTTACCCACAAATCCAAGTAAAAACCAAAAACTTACGCTCGAAGGTAACCGCCGATAACTCGGCCCAAACTTCGGACACGTATTAAGATCCACCCGGGGCCGATCGAGCGCAGGCGCAACAGGACCCCCCTCTCCTCCTTGCCCACCCATATCAACCTCGATCGCCCGATCGTCCCATCCGAGAATCTCTTTAAACTGCGCCATAAGCTCATCGCTCAAATACGGACGCGCACGCTCCACCAGGGTGCGCACGTCGATGATCTCTTGGACGAAGAGATTGATCGTCTTGAGGAACTCTTGGTAGACCGATCGGTCGTCGACGTACTTTCGGACCCGGTCGAAGAACGCGACTTCGTCCGGGGTCGTGAGCGGGTTTTGAGCTTGGACGTGAGATGGAGCGAGGTGAGAGGTCGAAGGTTGGTTCGGGTTTGAATGATACTGCTGCGCGGGCGGAGGAGACCCCGCGTACGTCAGATCCTCGACATCCTTGTGCGCAACCCTGGGACGCTGAAAGTAAAACATAGTCAGACGAAGCTTTCTCTCCCAGCACACACATCGCAAGATTAAATCCACATCAGCCAAAGCCTCACCTTGCTATTCCCAGCCTTCCCACCATTCTTCTCAGCCTCTTTCTCCAAGCCCCGCTTTTTCTTTCTCGCCGCACTCTCGGCCTTTCCTTTCTCCCGCTCCTTTTCGCGCTCTTTTTCAAGTCGCTCGCGTTCTCGTTCTCGTTCCCTCTCTCGTTCGCGCTCTTTACCGTCCTTGCGCTTGTCCTTGTCGCCGCTCCCGCTAGCTTTACCGCCACTTCCACTCGGCTCTTTGCCTTTGGCGCCTTTGTCGTCTGTACGTCCCCAAGAGGCTTCGGCCGTCATCTGCGCCATCATGCCAAACAGTCCACCGCTACCGCCCATCCCCATCCCTCCTATCCCGCCCCCACCTGCCCCACCCGCGCCGTTGTCAGGCAAAAAGTGCTGAAAGTCTTCGAGCAAGTCTCGTTGGTTGTTAAACAGCACGTTGACTTGTTGATAGACTTCTGCAATCGGGCGTTGCTCCTTTTGATACGTCTGCAAGATCTCGAGGAACTGCTTGTATGTGTCTGGGTCGGATGCGAAACGTTGTTTGATCTTGTTGACGTAGTTTACCGCCTGGTTGAACTCGACCATCGGTCCGCCCTTGGCACTAGGGCCAGGATCAGCATGCGACGGACCAGGTGTAGAACTAGGAGCAGGGCCGGAGGGCGCAGCACCAGGGAGAAGCGAAGGGCCACCTTGAAGTGCAGCAATAGCGTGTGCGGTCGCGGGAGAATTGCCGTGATAGAAGGGGGACAGGGGCGGAAGAGGTCCACCAGGGAGAGACGGGTGAGAAGGGGCGGAGAAGGGTGCCGGAGAGGCATGGCTGGAGAGAATATGACGTGGGGGACCGCCCGTAGTCTGCGTGGTGGTCCCAGAAGGCGTGGTGACAGTGATAAGATTGTGGTCGTGCTGGTCAACGGTGCAGTCGATGCGGTAGCCGTGGGGTAGGAACGTGTTGAACCCTTGGATTAAGGGGGTGTGGCCGTTGAACAACCCAGACACACGGTCGATTACTCCAGGTGTGTCGATTCTGCAAATGTAGAGTGTAAGTCCAAGCAGTAAACGAGTGGGGATGTACGAACGCTTGACACTTGAAATCCTTCATGATGTCCAAAAAGTGGTTGTATACGTCCGGTTTGTCCTGGAACTTGACCTTGACCATTTCGAGGTACGAGAGCGCATCCTTGACGTTGAGAGGACGATTGCTAGGAGACGAAGGCACAGGAGTTCCAGCTGGAACAGGAGAGCGAGGCGGGGTGTAGGCGCGCAAACCAGGTGCAGAACCACTGGCCGGCAAACCACCCGGGTTGATGTTGTGGTTCGGGCCGGTACTCGGAGGACGAGCGCTCGCCACAGCAGACGAGCCAAGACCTAGCGACGCGTTATTAGGGCTCGGAGAAGGCAAGAGACCGCTAGGACCGGGCGTTCCGACTGCGCCAACAGACCCGATGGGGGGCAGACCAGCAGCAGCAAACGATGGCAAACCCGGTGCAGGTGTTTTTGCTCTATCGTCAGCTGCTTTGGATGACGGATGTGGGGGAAACGGTGGCACAGAAACAGACGACGTAAGCGAAGCAAGCCCAGGCAGCACAGACGGACCTGGGGTAGGCAGAGGCGCTCCCGGTGTCTGTCCCGAGGGGGGAGCCGAGAGCGCAGATGGCGGAGGCAGGGGAAGGGGGAGCATCGTCGAGGTAGAATTGGTAGGCTCGACAGACATATGGCGAGAAGTGTCTGCTGGCTTGGGCGGGGGCTCAGGGCCAAGTCGGACGGGTGGAGCAGGGGTCGTAGGCGGGACGGTTGTCGGCGGTGGCTCGTTCGCTGTCGGCTCGGGTCGGCCCTCGAGCGAAGACCGAGAGACCGGACGCGCGGGGTCCATGATCAGTTCTGTCCGGGCGTCGAGCGTGTGGTTGCGTGAGCCTTGCGGAAACGTTGCTTTCTCACCACACTCGGTCGGTCGCTGTTAACTTTCGTGATCATCCACCAGCAGCCCGGCGCTTAGCCAGTGAGGAGGCACAAGCAACCCCAAGCACGCGTCATCAGTGAACTTCCCGTTTTGGGATGGCCACCAGAACTCCGTATCAACAATGCTAGTTGCCCTCATCTACCCTACATCCACCTATATAGGCTCCTCGACACCAATGTGTCTTTCGTTGCGTTGCTCGCGATCCCTCCTTCCCGCCCTCTCAGCTCCGACCCTTATTAATTAACAGGCAAATTTCCGTGATTGAACTGCTATGAACTTCTTTAATAACCTAGGTTCTATGAGTACCACCTATGAGCACTACAGTATTCTAATCAGCCTGAACACTTGAGGTCTGCCTTCGTCCGAACACGAGTGTCGAAACTACGTTTGTTCCAGCCCGAATGCATGGGCGGTATGTATCGAGAAATAATATTGACAATGTATGCGCTCCAGAACCGATCCAGCGGGACAAACGAGATACATTTAGTCCGCCTCATCCTCGACCTCTTCGATGTACGATCCCGGATAGCCACCAGGTATCGATGCCAGACCCGACTGTAGCATCTTTTTGTATTTGTAGTCACAAGATTCTGACAAGTATACCGCCTCATACTTACTGCGATGTATGACATGTCAATGTGTTATGTAGAATGATAATGGTGAAGCCTACTCACATATCATAGTCGATCTCCAATCCCACCTCTGCTGAGTCTACTCCAGGAGAGCAGGGATCATCACTAGTGCTCAGAAACCCCCAGAATGCTCGAGGGTCAGTGTACATAGATCGATTGTAATGGAAGAATAACTGTTTGTGAGGGTGTTTTATTGGCCCTGTCTGGCGAAGCCTTACCTCGCCATTCACATAGATGCCTATGTACTGAATCTGTTAGACCATGACGATAGGTAAAGCGGGTCAGCATACACATCAGCGCGCCATCCACCTCCATTCCACAATTACGCAGATATGCTCGACCTTGACTTGCCCCCTCATATAGATTCGAGCTGCGCGTCGTTGCCACCCAGCAGAACTGGCCACTTCTACAGTCGCACAAGACAACCCTACAATACAGTGGCATTTTTGTTCATAGTGCACGCTGTGTCTTGTGAGCGCTCACCTCGTCCACCCGCCACTCCCAACATGACGGCCCCAGTCTGAGATATTGCTCTGCTTGCAGCTACAATGATACGCGAGAACCACAGTGACCTATGAGTAGCCTTCGTCAGTACTCCAGATACGTGGATCACAGAATCGGATTAACCACGAATTTCATAATACTTACTGATTTCAGCTTGCCTACAGTCCAGAAACCCTCCTCTTTCTGGCCAACCATATAGCCAAGATGTCCTACACCAATAGTAAATGGAGGAGCGTCCGTGTTCTTCCGATAACAGCCTGATGTTACCGGCAAGAGCTTGTGTTTGGCAACCAAACGCTCAACCTCCAGCGTTGTGAACCTGTGCCATCCCAACGCCGCAACCTCGCCAAGAAAAATAGAGATGCGAGCGTTTGTAGATATGGTAGATTTGTAACACCAGCGCAGAAACCGGGTTAGGTAAGCCAGAGTAGCGAGGATTCTCGTTATATCAAACCAGAGAACTAAACTTAGTTACTCGAGGGCATGATCAATACTGTCCACTTACAAGGGAAGGGTAGCACTCCCCAGAAAATGTGGCATACGGCGACGCAATGAGATGACCGTCAGATTCAACCATAACTTCGCCAGGCTGGGACAAAAGGGTAGGTCAGCTTCTCAGACTTGGATAACATATTGCGATAATCACCTCAATCGTGTAACCGTTGAAAACCTTTCGCGCAACCGCTTTTGCACACTTGAGTTGCATCGGTATCAGCATGACTAGCTTATCGTTAGATATATATGCTGACTGACCTCTAGACCTTGTATCTATGATACGTGTGCTTTAAGCGAGTCAAGCTATTGGCTGTGGCCACTCACGCATTTGACCAGACTAGTTCCCGAGTTTACGTGGAGCATGAACTGCCCGAGTGGCATACCGCCTAAGACAAGTGCAATCAAATGAGCTCCCAAAAGTAAGAGTAAAGAGACGCGTACCGGTTACAACGGCGTAGCCGTTAAGACCGTCATATCCCTTCGTGATTCCTATCACGCTCCCAATATTTGGATGTCTAGTATATCGTATCTCGGTCAGTAACTTGCGGGTACAGTAAGTAATGGGGAAAATTGGAGGTGCGTACAAACAACTAGACAGGTATTTTAGCTCTTTTTCTGCCACCTGAAATGGATCGTCAGTTGCTTACTACATCCAAGGCAGTCTATGCCAATGACGATAACTTTACAGCAGTGCCACCTTTAGAGCGTGAGTGATATGTTCTGTATATCACCGACGCTTTTCCAAGCTGACCCCTCCAAACGGCATTAGCAAAACCGTCCCGGCGCCTATATAGTGCTAACCCATGCGCGCCTTCGCTCTTTGGATGAGGATCCCGTTCATACACGACGGTTCTATTAGTAATCTCATGAGCAGAGATAACTCGGAACTACTCGATTATGAGTTTGAAGATACACAGCAACCAAGTGTGACGTACGTTGTCTAGTGGGTTCGGCTGAGCTTGCACGAGTGCTAATCGCAGCTTGGGACCATATCAGCTCTATCGTCCGACAGCTACGTGATAACAACAAACATGAGTGATCTCCACAATCCGGTCTACTTCGAGCCTCAAGCTGTCCAGTAAGCGCTGCTTTTGTTCAGCGTCTAATATTCCTAAGCGAGACTGATGCTCAAGTTGCTCTGCCAGTAAGTTTTGAATCTCATGAAGACTTCTGGTAAGGACGATGACGGTCTCATATCATGTAGTATTATTTGATTGTCAAGCACTGACCTTGACGCCTCAGAGAGGTCGGGATGATCTGTCGTATCAAAATCACATATGAGACTATAAATGCCCTTCACTCGCGAGGCTAGTTCCAATATTTCGCTTTCGTTATGGTCTGCTTCCTGCATGCAACGTCAGAGGCTAGCAGCCGCTATGAAAGAAGGCGCCTATCGCCTGCTAGAGCTGACCTTCCAGTCCTCGACCAGTGTTTTTGCTAGGTCACCCAGTTCAGCAAACCCAGGCAGTGACACTTTTGCCGCACTACGTGAGAGCCGCACGATCGAACGAGCCATAGAACTTCTTGATGTTGACGGAGCGGTTGTAGCTCGACTTGAATTAAGGTTCGGTGGCATTAGCGAATGGTGCAAGTAGGGCTATATACGACGGCGCAAGCGTGATTCCAGTGAGGATAGTATGGTGATGAAGTAATTTGGTGAATTTTTTCAGTGGCCCAATCTTATGGCGTAGGTGGGTGGAGGCCCGAGGGTTGTAGGCGCTTAGGCTGTCGATTGCTTGCTATCATAAGCCAAGCGCTGCCAAACAACAGGGCTTGGTTCCAGGCAAAAGTTATGTGCCAACAGGTAAACCGGACAAATGAGTCTGTATATGCTAGAGCTTCACCTTCGTTAATAACAGCTTGACTAGACAGCTGAGAAATGAGCTAGATTAAACAAATCAATTTATAAGTTGTGATACCGAAATTGATTCGTGTAACGAAAAATGGGGTCAAGCGCCAACATTTCGTGCTATATCTTCTAGAATCAATCACCAGATCAGCTGCGGTCCTCTAGTCAGGCATACTTATAGCTCTCAATATCACTACATTCGGGAGACAGAATCCCAATGTGCCTATGCTGCCGATTGTCTGCCGTCATAAGCCAGGTGCCGCCGAACAAAGGGCTTGGTTTCAGGCAACATCAGCAGGTAAACCGGGTGAAAAGTTATAAATTGCTATGAGTAAAGCTTGGATATCTAACTGGCATACCCGCTTCTGCGCTCCTTCTCTGTCTTCTGCCCGCCTGTTTTCTCTCCCCTTGCTTAGATATCGCTACAGAAGGTATAGCCTTCATGCGACAATAGATTCTCGATCATAGAAAAAACATATATATGGATGCAAGCGTTACAATAGTGCACTGTATCTCGTGTGACTAAAACTAGAAGTTGCGACAAGAGGCCTCACGTGAGTGGATCGTCAGCGTCTCTTTCAGCCTCATTACATCGCTCAGCGATGCGTTTCGCAACCTGAAGCGCGCGCTCCGTTAGTGGTCGCAATACTGAGGTAGACGGAACGTTCAACTCTATCTCTAAAAAAACAACTAAATTAGCTTTCTTAATAGTATAGTGAATCGAGACACTTTAAGCTCTCACGTTGGTAGGACACAACCAGTCTGAAAGCACGCTCACTTGGTACGATCGCACTCAACCAATCGATTAGGCTATTACCTTCCTGTGTAAATGGGAGATAATCCACTCCATGCTATTATATACAAAACAAATTAGCTCAACTTACATGACCATGGATCCAAGCAGCAGCCTTAGACACAGATATCGACCATCGAACAAAAGCGGTTTCGAGTCGCTCTTCAACCACCAAGAACGCATCACACGCGCCTTGTACGGACAAGTCGCTACTAAGGTGCTCGATGAATGTACGTGAAATTTCGACCATAAATTGAAGGTGCTCAACCAAGTCAGGTGGGGCTGCTTGGCACTGTTACAGTAGTCAAAGGTCAACTGAGCACGTTGCGGTGAATGGCAAACCGCCTACGTAGTCTGTTTGAATATGCTCAAGCGTTTTTAAGTGCTTCCCCTCGGTCAGCAAGAGCTCTTGCACAACCTTCATCGCTCGATCGGGTTTGACTCGTTTGCGGGTTGTTGCACCATCTTCCAGGTTGCCGGAAGAAGCGTATCTCTTCCTCTCGTTTTCTCTACAGTAAGTCAGCCCTTCGGGCGTGATTTTCGCCACCTAACACCCGAATTGAGCGCCAGAAAACTCAGTCTTGGGCAAGTACACACCACCTCTTTTACTTCAGAAGCTGTTGGTCGAGATCCAGGGCTAAAAGCCCAACAATGGTTGAGCAACATCCATAAAGTGTTGCCATCCTTACTAGCAGCCGGTATATGCTCTGGCCGTGCAGGGAGCCGCCCACTGACGATAGCAGTTATTACTGAAATATCCTTAATCCCAACGTATGGTATCGCGCCGGTAACCACTTCCTATGGATCCAGTGAGGTCGCTTTCAATACAAAATCAGAAGAACATACAAGGATAGTCTATGAGTTGAGCATTTATAATAAGTAAAGGCCTGGAATGATGTCGGGAACCTACCATTCCCAGAGCATACACGTCGGCTTGAGGGCTGTATTGACACTGGCTTAGCAGCTCTGGCGCCTGAAAGGATATCGTCTAAGCGTCCCATTGAGCTCATGTATCAAGTTGCTTACCGTCCAGCGAAGTGATATACTTCTTTTGGTTGTAGTATCCGTAAATTCGAGAGTGCGCTCCTGCAGGATTGCATTCCCAAAATCGGAAAGGAGAGGTTCACCAGCATCGGATATGAGGATGTTTGACTGGGCGTTATCATTGAGCGAGCAACTACTAAACCAAATAAGAATAATCTTACGCCTTTAAGGTCGCCATGCACCTATTTGAATCTCAAATATAGCTCGTCGAAAGCTTCAACGCATGTTTGGCACTCACAATTCCGCGCTCGTGCAAAAACTCCAGTCCCTCGGCTATACGCGTACACTATGTTCACGCAGTCAGCCTGCGTACAAGTTTATCCCATAAGAAGCAGGTATATACCAGTAGTAGACGGTTTAAATCAGAGTTTCCCGCCAAATACGCGGGTAGTGATCTACGCTCAGCCCAAGGGGACAACATTGCTATCTGGTCGCGAAACAAAGCCAGCCCAAGCAACTTCGAGATATAGCGATGCTCGAGCTTCGACCATGTGTTAATTTCGCGAGCAGCGTCCTATCTCATCAAATGAGATATCTAAGCCACTGGATATCGCCGCAAATAGTACCTTGAGATGCTTCTGCTGTTTACCAACAGCTGGATCAGCAAGAATTCTCATGCACTTGATAGCGACCGTAAGACCTTCCCTCAATCGCCCTCGGTATATATCGCCGGAGCCACCGGTAGATATTGGATATTTGCTGCAACTTGGGATGTCCAGCTCGTCGGTGATGTCTTGGCATCCATGTTGAACTAGAAGGGAGATGACGCTGAAGAGGGGCTAGAGCAACGTCGGTCTTAATCTGACTACGGTGCAGCTCACTTACAGTTCCACCGCTTATCACAGACCAAGATAAATTGACTTCAGTTTGCTCTGGTTGATTATTGAAAATTTCAGATTGCCCACGATCGAGGTGATTTACTACCCGGTTGTGTGTGGACATTAAGTGATCTTTTTCGTCTAGGCTCGGATCAACGTGCGATAAAGCAAGCGTGGAACTAGGAGCAGGATAAGGAGAGAGCATAGGCTGCCAAGTTTGAAGTGCAGCAACAGGGGGCGCGGTCGCGGGAGAACTGTCAAAATAGGAGAAGGGAGAAGGCGGACGAGGCGGAAGAGGTGGACAAGGCTCATCGAAGCCAAACAGGAGAGGTAATTCAAGAAGTGCCGGGGAAGCACGAGTGGAGGTGATATGACGCGGAGAACCGCCCGTAATCTGCGTGATTTGCCCGAAAGGCGTGGTAACGGTGATAAGATTGTGGTCGTGCTGGCCAACAGTGCAGTCAATGCGATAGCCCTGGGGTAGGAACACGTCGAACCCTTCGATTAGGGCGGTGTGGCCGTCGAACAGTCGACAGACACGGTTAACAACTTCAGACGTATCGATTCTGTAATACAGTGTAAGTTAGAGTAGCAAAATAGTTAGGATGAACTTGCGTGTCGTTCTTGAAATATTTCATGATATCCAAAAATTGGCTGTATACACCCGGTTTGTCTTGAAACTCGACTTTGACCATCTCCAGATACGAGAGTGCATCCTTGACGTTGAGAGCGCGATTACTGGGAGACGAAGGCGCAGGAGTTCCAGCTGGAACAGGAGAGCAAGTGATCCCCGTCGTCGTTCCAGACAGCTCACTGCTACTATCAGCCTCCACCGAGCCCATCACACCATCCTCATCATTCGTATCTGTACCGCCACCCGGCAAAAAGTAATGAAAGTCCTCGAGCAAGTCACGGTGTTCATTAAACAGTACGCTCACTCGCCGATGGACTTCCGCAACCGGACGCTGCTCCTCGTGATATGCCTGAAAGATTTCGCAGAATTGTTCATACGTATCCGGGTCCAACGCAAAACGCTGTTTAATCCTGTTGATGTAATTAACGACTTGGTTGAACTCTGCTTGCGATAGGCTAGACGTAGAAGTAGTAGTGAGACAAGCTTCAAAATCATCCATATGGCAACAGGTATCCGCTGGCTTGGGGGAATTGCAGGGCCAAGTCGAGTGGGGCAGCCGAAATTCGCTACTGGTGGCGGCGTCGAATAGCTGCGTCGGTAATCAGACCCTGACTACGCCGAAAGGGAAATTGGGGGTAATGGTGAAACAAAACAAGCGCCGGGTGTGTCCCAAGCCAAATATCTTTTGGGCTAGCCTCCAAATATCTCTTGACAGCCTGGACGTGTCAAAGTTCAACATTTTGGCCTCTGCGGTTCCCCTTTCAACATCCTTCACCCCTTTCGTGAATTTCGAGTGTCCACTTTCGATCACAAGAATGATAGAAATTCACAAGAAAAGACTCAAATTTCCGTATGTCGAATTTTAACACGTTGGCTTTGTGCAGAGATATAGAGGGCCTGAAATCATATAATCATCTTATCTAGTATCGTATTGTTCTCGGTTTTGCTTTGAACCTCAGGCGGCTTAATAGTGACTGGATAGGACTCGCTATTGTTGGCAACAGAGTCCCTTTCGCCACGCTTCATCGAGCTGCGGCTTGTGTAACACGATTACGATCTGATCTCTTGCCGATAATCGACTTCGACCTTTACTCAGCCGCGCCAATTCCATTTCGATTTTCAACTCCAATTCCAGTACTAATTCCAGTACCGCAGCTACTTAAAGGCCATACGCTGCGTTCCTCCCGGTTAAGACCCCCTCCATTAGATATCTGCTATGTCTATAGCCAACGACAATCCCCCTCAGTCTAATTTCGAGTTTATCTTTCATGGCACTGGGTCATCTTCTAGTCTCCCAAACATCACATGTTTAACCTCCAAACCCGTAACATGCGAGGTGTGTATATGCGCCAACCTATTCCACCATCGCGAGTCGGGCTTTAACCCCAAATATTAGACATGTGCATCAACTCTAACTCCCGAGGGTGAGAAGAATAAACGACGTAACACAGGTGGGATTGTCAGAATGCGTGGTTCCGTGTCTGGTCCATCGAGCGAACGAGTACTGGTCATCGACGTTGGAAAGACCTTTTTGGCTGCGGCGTTAGATTTGTTTCCGCAACACGATCTACGTCGGATTGATGCCGTCTTACTAACTCATGGACATGCCGACGGTAAGCGGGTCTACTATTTACGATGAGTAAAATTGTATAGTGAACTTTTTTCTCCAGCCGTTAACGGGTTAGATGACTTGAGAAGTATGCGATGATTCTATGATACTCCGTATATTCGCCCATACTAACTACAACTCAGCTTGGACGCTGGGCAAAAATCGGATTCAAGACCACATTGATGTGTATCTTTCCGCTGAAACTATGCAAGGTATGGATCTATCGCCTCTTTCTTGCTGGCGTTCGCGTAACAGCCTTCTATAGTCATTAGTAGATCTTTTCCGTACTTGGTGTCTAAAGAACATGCAACCGGGAGTGGGAATGTGAGTAGCATTTCACGCATATATCCACTTTTTTTTGTCCTAAACATATATCAGGTTGCCGAATTCAAGTGGTATATCATCGAGGAAAACCAGCCATTCAAGATAGAGGGACTGGACATTGA
>WSTH01000130.1:0-38572 GCA_019616345.1 Ceratobasidium sp. 395 | reverse complement strand
CGGCCACTCGTCAGCCTCGGCTCCGCTTTTTGACCACTCTACCCCAAACAATGCTTCCATGAACGAACCTACGCCCCCCCCCCCTCAGAGTCCGGCCGCTCCCGACCGTTTTAGAGCTCAGACAGGGGGTTGGTGGCTCAGTACTACTTAGATAGAGTCAGATTACTTCGGAGGATTGAACTCGGCACAGGGTAACCGTGAATTCGTGTGAGCCGAATCAGAAGATTTGCGCTTGCTTGGGATTTACTCTGGTGGAGGATGAGTGGAAACAACAGTGTATGCGCTTAGAAGGGATTAAGTCGCAGAGAGCCTTACTACGCGTGTTTCAAAACTTAGCAGTGGGAGTATAGAGGGTATTGTCTTAGCCAGTGGTTTACCTCCTACATGTAAAGGGAGCGAAGATGCGAAGGAAGGTAATGGCGGATTCAAACTGAGGCGAACGTAAGATCGATTCTGAACAATCGAAGAGGCCTAAGTCGCAGGACGAGGGCATTCCAATTTCGAGAAGTTGTGCAAAACGGGACACGCTAGATTGACAGAACGTTCGTCGACGTCGGCTAGCGTTGGTTCTTGCGTATGGAATGTCAGGCAAAGGGCATATTCGTGGTGCATGACCGGCAGTACTATTCTAATAGACTATAGACCTACAACGGCACGATACCCCCCAGTTCGAGTGATGTACGATCTTATCTATCGGAATGCTAACCCCAGGTTCGATTCGGCCCTGGGGCCTGATCAAAACCACAGCCACGTAGGTCGTTCGATATGATACAAACACCATACCTGGCATAGCTCCCTACGTCATCGTAACCGAAGGATAGACATACCACTCTCGATGCGGATATCATCAGCCGGGGCCCGGAATATCATCACAGGCTCAGATTAACCCTGACATCAATCGCAGCTTGATATGAGATAACTACCATTTACGGTATAACATCCGTAACTCACAGCCTTCCGGCATTCACATAAAAAACCACAACAAAAAATCCATGAGCGACGGGATGGAGTACAGTATCACAGACATGATCCGTACGATGCCGTTGCTGTAACCCAAGTGATCCCGTCATACGAAGCGAGACAGAGCGCGCGAAAAACGAGACGAGATGGGATGTCGTGATCGCGGAATTCACGCTAGGCACCGCGGTAGCAATCCATAACGGAAAATAACGTGGTGTTGATATGTAAAATGGAAGTATGCAAGTGGGCGTCGGGCTGGGCGTATAGCACGGGACGCGGCTGAGTGATGATGGAGCAGGCTGAGTGAGCACGCTTAGCCGCGGCCGGGGATCACAAGACTGTGGGGGCGCCGAGATCGATGCGGCCTTTTACCGCCGCCCCGCTGCCAGCTAGCGGTTTGCATATCTTGTCTTTGCACGACGTCCATCGCATAGTCCTGCGCTGCGCAACTCCCCTGGTCAGAACACGGTGGAAGTACTATTTTTAAATCTGTTGGCGCTATTTGTCGACGTTCGGGAGTAGAGAATCCCGGCCGACAAAGGGTCCCTTTGGTCCGGTCAACGCCACTGCGGAAGCAGCGAGCAGGCCTCCCACCACGATCCCCTCTCGCTGGTTGTTTTGATATTTTCTTTTCTCGTTAAACTCTTTCTGCATTGCCGACTTGAACCGCGCCCGGTGCGCCCGCCCAAGCTAATATCACCCAAAGCCGGGCATCATACAACCCGGGAAATCCCACACTAGCACTCATCTCACTCTCGGCCATCCGTATCTCAGTCTCTCATATCACCGCTCTGGGAAATCATATAAACGTAAACCATGGACACAATAACAGGTCCCCTCTCTGCTGCTCTGTCGGCTATATTTCCCCGCTCGCCGTTTTCGTCCCGTATGAAGCTCGACAAGGAGGCCGATGCGTTGTTGGCTGGAAAGGAGGGTAGTTCCGAGGCGGTGAGGAGCGAGTTTAGGGTTGAAGGTATGACTTGTGGGTCTTGTGTCAAGGTGTGCCTCCATACTTTATTTTATTTTATTTCTGGCGGTGGCTGATGGATCTACAGGCGATTGAAGACGGAATACGATCGCTCCCCGGGATCCACTCTATCCAAGTCGCACTCGTCGCAGAACGCGCAGTCATCGAATACGATCCCGTCCTCTGGGACGACGACAAACTCGCCGAAGTGAGTCCACAGCCTATTGTCTATCCGCATTTCCAAATCCGGGTATCTAACAAATAAATAAAATTCCAATCAGGAAATAAACGACCGCGGCTTCGAAGCGACGCTCATCCCGACCACAACCGAATCGTCCCTCTCCCTCCGGATCTTTGGCATGACATGCGGGGCCTGCGTCGCCACCATCGAAAAACAAGTCTCGGCTATGCCGGGTGTGACATCCGTCGCAGTCTCGCTCCCCACCGAACGCGCGCGGATCGAGTACATCCGAAGCATGGTCGGCCCCCGGGAGATTGTCGAATGTATCGAGGACTGCGGGTTCGATGCGGTGTTGGCTGAAGACAATGATGCTACGCAGATGCAGAGTCTGACCAAGATGAAGGAGATCATGGAGTGGCGGAACCGGTTTAGGTGGTCCTTGGCTTTTGCCATTCCCGTGTTTTTTATCGGCATGGTCGCGATGCATATTCCGTTCCTCAGGCCGATCGTAGGCCATCGACTCTGCACGGGTATCTACCTGGGCGATCTCCTCGGCTTCATCCTCACCGTTCCGGTCCAATTCTGGATCGGCGAGAAATTCTACCGCTCCGCCTGGAAATCGCTCAAACACAAATCGGCCACGATGGACGTGCTGGTCGTGCTCGGCACCACCTCGGCCTTTCTCTACTCTGTCCTCGCTATGGTTTTCGCAATGTTCAATTCCAACCCGGACTTTCGACCCGCCGTGTTTTTCGATACGAGCACGATGTTGATCATGTTTGTCTCGCTCGGAAGGTATTTGGAGAATCTGGCCAAGGGCAAGACGAGTGCGGCTCTCACGGATCTCATGGCGCTCGCTCCGTCGATGGCGACGATCTATACCGATGCGCCGAAATGTACGGCCGAGAAGAAGATCGCGACCGAGTTGGTCCAGGTTGGGGATACAGTTAAACTCGTTCCGGGGGACAAGATCCCGGCCGACGGGACGGTCGTTCGCGGAACTTCGACGGTCGACGAGAGCGCTGTTACGGGCGAACCTGTTCCGGCCCTCAAACAAGTCGGAGATAGCGTGATTGGAGGAACAGTCAACGGTCTCGGCACATTCGACATGCTCGTCACTCGCGCGGGCAAAGATACAGCCTTGGCTCAAATCGTCAAACTCGTGGAAGACGCCCAGACGAGTAAAGCTCCGATCCAAGCGTTTGCGGATAAAGTCGCGGGTTTCTTCGTCCCAACCGTCATATCCCTCTCCCTGATTACCTTTTTGGTCTGGATGCTCGTCGCGTTTGTGGTCTCGCCCGAATCGCTTCCTTCGGCGTTTTCTGCGCCTGGAGAGAGCAAGCTCGCTGTTTGCTTGAAGCTCTGTATCTCGGTCGTCGTCGTCGCGTGTCCATGTGCGCTCGGCTTGAGCACTCCCACGGCGATCATGGTCGGAACCGGCGTAGGCGCCCAGAACGGAATACTTATCAAAGGCGGACGGGCTCTCGAAGCGAGTAAAGACGTCCGTAAAGTCGTATTGGACAAGACCGGAACTGTGACCGAAGGAAAACTCACGCTCGTCGATCTCGTCTGGGCCGGGTCCGAAGTCGGCAACGAAAACTCGTTGGACGGATTGTGCGCAGACGGCTCGACGACGAGACGCGATGCCCTGGCAATGGTCGCGGTCGCTGAAGCCCGGTCTGAACATCCCCTCGCGCGGGCGATTGCGACGTACGGAAAAGAGGTTCTTGGAGCTGGGTATGCGGAGCCGAGTATTGAGAGTTTCGAGAGCGTTACGGGTGCGGGTGTCAAAGCGCGTATGACGCTTCCTTCGAATGTCGGACGAACGATCTACGTCGGGTCCGCCGCGTTCGTCACCGATTCAGGTCAACTCCCATCCGCTCTTCAAACGTTCACAGACGCCCAGTCTTCACGCGGTCGAACAGTCGTCTACGCGAGCCTCGGAACGAGTCGAGTTCCCATACTAGCTGTAGCGTTGAGCGATATACCCAAACCCTCCGCCGCACACGCCATCCGAGCGCTCCAACAGATGGGAATCGAAGTATGCATGATGACAGGAGACAGCGCCCCCACTGCGTACGCGATCGCATCCGAAGTTGGTATCCCCCGTGCGTGCGTGTGGGCTGGGATGAGTCCCAAGGGAAAAGCGACGGTCGTTGGAGAGTTGATGGAGAAGGAAAAGAGTAAAGGAAAGAGTGGAGGTGGTGTAGCGATGGTTGGGGATGGGATTAACGATAGTCCTGCCCTCGTAGCTGCGAGTGTCGGGATCGCGCTTGCTAGTGGGACGAGTGTAGCGGTCGAAGCGGCCGATATCGTTCTCATGCGTCCGAACCTACTCGACGTCGTCGCAGCTCTCCACCTCTCCCGATCCATATTCTCCACGATACGACGAAACCTCGTCTGGGCATGCGTCTACAACGTCCTAGGCATTCCGTTGGCTATGGGCGTGTTTTTGCCGTGGGGCATCCATTTACATCCGATGGTCGCTGGAGCGGCGATGGCGTTTTCGAGTGTTAGTGTGGTTAGTTCGAGTTTGATGTTGAGGTGGTGGAGGAGGCCGAGTTGTAGTGTTATGCCTGGTGAGGAGGGGGGAGAGGGAGGCAAGGGGGTTGTGAGGGAGGTTGTGGGTGATGTGTGGGGCTGGGTTAAAGGGTTGGTTGGTGCGGGTGGGAAGAGGGGTGGGTATAGTGCTGTCCCTGTTGAGATGGAGGATCGGGTTTAGAGTGGGTGGATGGTATTTTTATCGTTTCGTGTGTGTGTTGTGTTTGTTTTGAGGTTTTTGTTGGTTGAGTTTTGTTTTGTGGTTTCGCTCTTTTGATTGCTTTGGATTCTTTTTGTTTTGTTTTGTGTTTGTGGCGGAAGAATATACAGTGAATTTGTCTTGTCAACATAGATGAAAAACCGGATGGGGTCTAAGCCTTTCAACGCAGGTTACCATGTATGTTTGTATAAAATGCTGGGCGTCTATGATAACTAGAACATATCGTCGACTGTCAGGTGGGATAGCAGCTTTATGATTTACGCGAGGAGATATCTATACGGAACTGGGCAAGCGACTCCCACGGGAGACAAGGATCGTCGGAAGGATAAGACGCGCGATGACTATAATGTGTTAGTCGGTGTGCATGGGTAGCAAGGTGAAAGGTCACGTGAGCGCATACAAGCAACTTCGACCGTATATACCAATATAACTTGTAGAGCTTTCGTTACTTGTTTAATCATTGAGTGTAAAATAGTCCGTAGCGACGCTACTTCACGTCGAACCTTGTTGCGTTGCTGTTGTCACTTTGTCTAGTCAACAGATGCGGGAAAGTGAATCTTTTGTTGAACTCGCCTACGGTTCACGCGGTGATTTCTCCTATCATGACCGGTTCATGTCATTAATTTTGCTCCTATTCACTCTAAATGTCTATAAGCCTGTGTGCTTACGTGCTAGGTACATGGCGACTCATTACCTTGGGACCCTATCCGGGCTCGACCGCTCTCAATCCCTGCGATAGGAACCTCATGGGCTTCAAAAGAGTCGTACAGATAAAGGTCGGGAGCGTAAGGCGCGAGATTGATCCGGGGTAGTCCTTCTAGTACCTCAGTTCCGCGAGCAACGCAAGGAAGTGTACCAAGCCGAGATTGAGACGCGAGTCCTTCAAAAGGCTCCGATCCGCTACATCTAGCAAATAAATCAGCCAAAGTCCGTTTCGGACTACATCACTTTCGGGACACCACTCGCTTAAAATTATAGTAAAGATTAAGGTAACCTAGAGAATTGGTTCGACGACTTTCGGACGAATGAATTGAAATTGACTTTGACGATATACATTAGCTCGTTCAAGAACTAAAATGAGCACACTTTGCCTAAGTCCAATGAACTTGAGGAATCGTGCGTTGGCCCATATCCCTGTAAGGATTTCGCATGATACTTTACATGCTCGATACAGCATATTGCGGCTGTGCCAATCTTATCTCGCTCGCATACACCCTCACCCCTGCCTCTTCCTCGCCGAATTTCACGATCGTTCACTCTAGCTCCCGTATTTGGAGATTGCCCCGCTCGTGTACATTCCCTTCACAATACCTCCTATTGGGTTCGCTTGGCAGGCCGTTCTTGCCCACCCTGAGTTCTGACACCGCCAAAACTCTAGCGGTCGATACCTGAGGTTCCCAGATCATTGTGGATAAGTGACTGGGAGGTGTATAACATAAAAAGGTTTTTCATTGTAGATCGCCTCCCTCAACGCGAGGATGCCGTTCCGCGAGTATATGCGTTCTCAATACGCGGCGATGGCCAATCCCAATAATCAAATCACGACCATAGGGAGATCAGCGATTACGGTTCGGCTGACCAAGGGTGTCACATGCGATATGTACATCTGGCCCCACAGCTCGTAGTACCACGCTTGCCGCAATTCTCACTCTAGAATGTGTCATGGGACTCAGATTTCTTGAATAACTAAGACCAAATGAGGAGGATCTTCGGTGACTGTGTCGATGCTGGTGGGAGATGTGAAAGTATTTCGATCCGCGCACGACACAATCGAATCGCATGGTGAAGTGCTTAGGCGCTCTGCCTCGGATATGTACGGCGGAGCCTACATCTTGGTCTGCGAGTACTTCATGTAGAACAGAGTGATCGGTACAATGCATAGGCAATGCCCGGTCTAGCCTTCTCACTGTAGTGAGCAAACATGAGCCTAGGGCAGGGCTTTGCCTCATGGCTCACAGTTCTGACGGCGACTAATAGACGCTTGACGATCTCTCGTTACAAGCAACCCTTATCAACTTGTCAAACACAGCACTTTACGGTTTGGAGCTATTACACATGGACTGAGAATCATCGCCTAAGCCAGCATTCATGGTCTAATCCCTTGTTTGTTCGCCATCATTGCGCCTATCGCAGCTACAGAGGATCCAATTCACTGAATATTTAAGAAGTCAACGTGGATTAGTAAACATACCTCCAACACCGCTCCCGTCCTTGGCGTGCTTGATCTCGACTTGCTTTTCGAGCTCCTGGCCCACCAAGACTCTAAGCGAGCTGCGGAGTCGCTCCTCGAAGCCAGGATATTTCTCGAATAAGCTATATACACAATGTGTGAGGCTACCAAAATCATTCTGGAAGCACACGTACGTTCCATCGATCCCTACAGAGATAGGGGGCTTGGCTCCCGTCTGTTTTATGGTGGCAGCTACTGCTACGCCACTCAGTCGCGCAGCGCGAGTACCGACGCATCGGCATGCCCATTGAACGATCTCGAGGTCAGATTGGCTGATTAATTCATCGGCCACATCCAGCTCTTTGATTAATATTTTCCGCACTTTGCGTAGCCCTGGGGACTGGTCCAATTCGATGGCAGACATAAACTCAGTCTTAAATTTCTCTTGTTCGTTGAGTTTTAAAGTGGAGTGACCGGAGAAAAGCATGTTCTTGTCGATTAAGTAGAGCAATATGTTGCGGGTGATTTCTCCGAGATCTTCGGGCTACCGTGAGTCGCGCAGCAGGCAGTTGGCTCCAGGTTACTCACACTTTCCTGAGATGAATTTCTCAAAACATTGCAATCGGCTACTGTATGTTCAGCTGTAATTCTAATGCTAGAGAAACCTGCACTTACGGATTGTTAGTCTCACGATCTAGCTTGTTGTCAAATGGGGTAACTGGAAGAACCCCCCGCTAAACTCTTGTTAGTGCACCGGTTGATCGATTCATGGAGCTCAGTTACCTCGTTATCAAACGCACCCCACTCGGTATTTACGATCATAACATCTGAGTCAATCGCAGGGAGAGAATCGCCCAATTTCGTAAAGTTGGACAACTTGTCAATGAAGGCTCCGTTTGTTCCGGTTCCAAATATGGCTCCCAAGAGACCACGGCCTTGATTAACGTAGGCATGGGATAGCAGAGCACCAGTAGTCTAGGAATCTAGTGATTGAGAATAACATATGCAGCGCATGAAATAAACACTCACGTCGTTCACCAACGCCGTGCACTTGATCCCCAATTTACGGCGATCAAGTGCGTCCTGCAACATTTGAACGACGTCCTTGCCCACTGCATTTTTAGCAGAATATTCTTTGGTCCAGGTAAGAAGCGTTCCCCTGTTGAGAGCTGTTTGCTCGACGGGAAAACTGATGCATGAAATATTATGGATGCTTAGGTGACTAGCTAGCTCAAGCTTACCTGAAGGTGAATCCAAGGGATAGCACGTCGCCTGGTGCACGGGCTGCGTGGTGCGATTCCTCCAGGGATTTGCCAACGCATTCGGCGATATAATCTATAGAGCGACTCATGTTGCGGCTCCAACCGCAAGATCAGATTTGCTCACCAAATAAGGCGGTAGCATCCCCAGCCTTGATATCTTTTAAGACGTCGAACTTCCGATTGATTTTCATCTCGGGTTCAAGACCGTCCCCCTTTAGTACAACTTCGCAAACACGTCTGGGCAAGATAGTAGATCAATAACTCCACGATGCTTCTCAGCAAAGAACATACAGATTGGTCCCGCCCAGATCGATTGCTAAGAATGTTCTATTAACATGAAAGTTCTTTTTTAGCCTGCTGAAAGAGCAACGAGAGCTTGGATGCATGCGCTTACCCGGTCTCTGTCCCATTTGGTACACCGGTCACAAACGTGGGAATCATAGCCATGTGTTCGTTATACTTGCTGTACCCAGTTTGAAAGTCTTTGACAAACTTTTCTTCAATGGCCTCGAGCTTCTTCTCGCTAAGAAGGAACGACGCCTCAATCTCATTCAACACCTCGCGAGTCGCGTCAGGAATCGACGATTTTTTGGGGGTGCTGTCGCCCTCGCCAGATACTATGTAAAAAATATGATCAACATCGAATCATATGATACGTCAAGGCCACGCTAGGCTCACAGTAACGACAAATGGCAAACCCTGCCCCAAGTCCGGCAAAGACGAGCGCACCCATAGGCCACAGACCGGCTGCGGCATACTCAGGGCCGGATTGGAATACCTGTCCAGTTCGATCACCATTAGCACTGCGGCCAGGACTAAGTCCACCATGTCATATGTACAAGCTTCACCTTGGGCCTTTCTACAGCGGCGTCACTGGCAGTGGATCTCATGCGACTTCGAACAATAGGCGCCAAGGTCCGAGACTGGCGGATGAGTTGTCGGAAAGGAAGAGTTGAGCGTTGGGAAATCATGATGTTTGTTGTGGAGCATGAAGTAGAGGTTGTCTGAAGAGTATATATTTATATAAGGGTAGTAACGACGGTCTGTTTGGTTGTGCTAGTGCACTACCTTACGGGGCTTACCCCTATCATTGTGACATCTCAGTTTGGTCATTTCAACTGGCGTACGGGGATATGAGGGGTTTATGCGGAGATAACTGATGAAGACCTCAAGGCTTCTAAACTTTCTGATCCCGACAAATCCAGTCTCATGTACTAAAAGACGTGCTCAGCTCGATCGAACCTCTAGCCTGCATATACATTTGTAGTTCACATATATAAGTCGCCACTACCGCATAATATACATGATCGGGCACAGCACTAGTGGATGAGTCGTTCTATACGACTAGATGATTTTTTTTAGCACCGAGAAGAATCGGAGTGATAAACAATATCGTCAGGCGCCTAAAGATGATGTCCAAAATTACAATTGGTACCGCCAAACACACAGCAAAGAAAAAGGACGAAAATATCAAACCGATGGCTCTTTGCCATATGGCTTGATTCCGACATCAGATGTGGGGGGTTAATTGCAGTCGCGATCATAAAGGGAGTCCAGATCTAAGCCCATAGAAACTTACATGAGTTCAAGGAGCGATGAATATAGGATTCGACTACGGAATCTTTGCATGGCTAACTTTGGCTGTCCTAAAAGTTAGCGGATCTTACCCACCTGCCAAAACAGGGACACCCTATATCCTTGCCCGAAGTGAGATTACCCTAGTTTGCTGTGACGTTAAGCTGTGGTGTAGGGTTCGTTCTTCGGCCACTGTAGCGCTCTTGGCCTCTCGATGGAGAGACAAGCGTCCGGGGCGAGGGGCATAGTGTGTCCTCGAAGCGAGGCTTCTACAGCCTGCCGCAAACATCCCGCTGCATGTGTTTGATAGATGTCCGTTGTGTCTAAGATATGTGTAATATATGTGGAGCCAAGGTACCAGAGCAGCTATTTGCAAGAAATGTGGAAGGCGTTGCTGAATCCTATGTCAGACGCTCTAGAACCTACATAGGACGGATGATACAATTCAACTACGAGTATCAAAACGTGGCTATTAGATTTGGGATCTAAGGGGCTTTCATGCCATATGTCTGCAGGAGCATACACATCACTCACTGTATTAGTTTTAGTTACCCGGCGCCCATTACGAGTTAATCCAATCCGATTGAGCCTCCTGTTGGATGTCTTAAACAGATTACTCACAAGTTTTGGCAACGGTGTCCGCAGTGCACCACATCCTGGTCGCACGGACACCCGAACCGTGCGCCTTTTGCAGATGCAGGATCCGGGCACCTTGCATACGTGCACCCACTCGACAAGAGTCCAGCTCCTGGGTTTTCTGGTCATACTCGAGACACTCCTCTGATTGACCCCAGACTGATTCTGCGCGTTTATACCACGGCTCGTGCTAAGTGCGTGTGTCGAACATGCTCTCACTCTCACGCATATATCAAAGTGTTCTGTACCAGTTGAAAAAAGCAGATGCAAACATGAACACGGCTAATTTAAAAAGGTGATCTTTCAATTGCGCTCCCAATGGCGAGATATCACGCATGTCCATTTTGATGTGGATCAACCCCCAAATGCGATGAATGGATGACGCGTTCTTTACACGGCCGCGGCCAACCCCGAGAATCTAATCACGATCACGGCGATGTGAGCAATAGTAGATCGGCCGACCGAGGGCATCACATGTGATACATATTTGCATCTGGCCCCACAGCTTGTAGCATCACGCTTGCCGCAGCCTTCACTCTGGAATCTGTGACGGGACTCAGAGTTCTTGAATACCTAAGACCAAAGTAGGAGGATCTACGGTGACTTTGTCGATGACAGCGGGAGATGCGAATGTATCTCGATCTGCAAGACACAGTCGAATCACATCGTGAAGTGCTCCGGCGCTCTGCCTCGGATATGGACGGCGGAATCTCCATCTTGGCTGAGGAGTACTTCATGCAGAACGGGGCCATCAGTGCAATGCATTGGCAGTGCATATTCTAGTCTCCTCACTGTCGTGAGCAAACATGAGCCTAGGGCAAGGCTTTGCCTCATGGTTTATGATTCTTGGGATGACTGATAGGCGCTTAACTTGAAGGTCCCTCGTTATAAGCCATCTCTCCCGACCTGCCTGACCCATCACTTCAAGACTCAGAGCAATGAATCTGGTTTGTGTTCGCTAAGTTTGTCCGCCTATATGCACTGGCTGATGTATCGACTGCGTTTGAAGCTCTATCAGTTCAGTCTGAACCCGACGTCGTCTCAACTCTTTAACATTAATTCCGCAAACCCAAAACCGGTACGCGGGAAGTATCGCTTCGTCTTGTGTGAGCCCCTTCTCCATGAGACCAACCCGAAGATAGAGGTGTACGAGTTCGACGAATTACCTGCCAACAAGTATACTATCATCTCATACGTCTGGGAGGGCGTACAGGGTGACCTCCAAGACATCTTTAAGGTCGCCAAGGAAGTAACCTCCGAACAACAAGGGAACGGCGGGGGCGGGGCGGGGCCAAACATACGAGTACCCGGGAATCCAATCAGTATCCCCATACTCCAAGCCGCATGTCATGCTGCCCAATTACGAAAAACTGAACTACTCTGGCTCGACGCATTGTGCATAAACATGTCCGACGAAGCCGACAACACTTGGCAGGTGCAGCGTATGTACGAAATCTACAAGAAGAGCAAATTTTGCATCGTGTTCCCCAGTGGCCTTTGGCAGTTGATCTCCCTTAGCGAGGAGACCTCGTGGATTAATCGCGGGTGGACCCTGCAGGAGGCCGTCGCACCGTCGGAGGTTGAGGTTATGTTCTACTGGCCACACGGCACAGTCAAGCATGCTTACCCGGCTGCGAACGATCTCAAACGTGAACATTTCGACATCACCCAAGTTTCTTCCAGTAAAAAACGCCCTGGAATAGCTCAGGATCCCGGGCTGTTTCCCCTCCTCGACTGTGCAATGGCCCCCCTGTCTTCCCTCCTCGACTGTACAATAAGCGGATCTTTTTCAGTGTATAAACCGTTGGAACCGTCGGGTCAAGAAAAACCGGTACATGTTCGCGTGTTCGGCACTGGCCCAACAGCAGAGCGCTCAATTGATTATAGACTGGTGCTGCCTAACGTCGCTGCGCTTGCGGTAATACTAAGACACAAAGACAATGCCGACCCTACTTCGTACCATCACTCCATCTGGAAGTCTGCTATGATGCGCTCGACGAAATATCCAGCGGACAGAATTCTTAGCATTATGGGGTTTTTCGGGGTAACAGATCTCAAACCAGAGGATTACTACAATGATGAGAAAGGTCACATCAAAGCAACCATCCACCTCACCAGGTCGATTTTGGCAAACAAAGGACGGGCCACCTGGTTGGGCACTGCCTTGTTTTCTCCCCCTTGCCCTGATATCTCGACGTTTCCCTCTTTTCCGGTAGTCTTGTCTGGCACCAACACTCCTGTTGTAGCAATTCCAGGCGTAGGATACGTTCCGGCGACCCAGCTTCTAATGAACGAGTACGTGGACCCGAGGTTCAACACGTTGGACTTTCCGGAAGGGATAATGACTGACGATGGCGATTTGTGTATCGGAGCTCATTGTATGCCAGTGACTTCCGCGCCACCAGAAGGAGATTTGCCACCCAAACACTTTCAAGATATCGACGAGAAGGTTTGGGTTGAATGCAGCGGTAATGATCCTGGTACAGAACCAACAGCATATGCAGTCATGTTATGCTATTTTCAGCAATACTCCCCGTATGCCCTCACGACTAAAAAGTTTGGGGACTCGAAAGTCCGCGGCTTCGTCGTCGAGAAGCGCAATGACTCCACGCTAGTAGACCAGACTTACGAGCCAGTCTACCTGAAGTCATACTTCGAGCTTGAAAGGCCAAAAGTCCACGCCTGGCGACCAGGTCGGCCTTACAAAAAACTAGCCATCGGGAGATCCACACCGGAAAACCTGTCTCTCAACTATCTCAAAGCCCGGGTTGATCTGCTAGATAAACAGGGCAAAATCTAGATAGCGTGTCAGGGAAGAGTGCGCAACTAAGTGCGACGGATTAGGTATATTCGGTCATATATACGTTCGCTCACTGTATCAGCTCGAGACTGTATGCGGTTGATCTCATAGTTCTTTTCCCGCACTGAGTTCGCGGATCTATCGGATTTGATCTGGTCCATGGTATTGAGTATCAATGTCTACGGTACAAAATCTACTGTGCTTATCTAGTCTTGGGGATCGGCACGCTTCGCGTGCCGTGCCTGTGAGTTATGTAAGTAGATTTGGCACGAAAAGTGGTCCCAAAAAACCGGTTTTCAATGCTCCACGGTAAGACCGTCTCAGCTGCCAGCAGCAACCGATTCGTACACTGGACGAGTATTTAAGACAAATGCTCAGAACTTATTTGTCGTATCTAGCGTAGATTGAAATATAGCTGTGGCGTCTACATGTAAACTTGTGCAATTAGGACATGCATCCAGATATATTTCAGAACATTTTGCTTGAAATGCTTTGAAAATGAGCTCTGCAAGTCGTTTTTGTCTTTGAGTCACAAACCGGGGAGCATCCGAGCATATAACTTACCCCAGAATCTGCTTGGTGTTGTTTGGTTTTCATAATTGGCAATGGCTGTGGCCACCTGGTCCTCCCTCTTCAGCATCGTAGCTACACTTTAGCTCCTTGGTAGCCTCGCCGAGACGATTATAATATGTAGTGTAGCACTCAAGATTCGTAAAATGCTCACAGTGCCATTTCGGAATGGGGCATTGACTCAAATAAGGCATGAACAACGTAGACCGAATATCTGACACAGAGTTGGTCAACTATGGATTGATAAGAGTCAAATCGCGACTATACCGTATGTATGAGACTATCTGAGCAGTAATCGACAAAAATTTGACCCGCTGCATCGAAGCCAACAAGGTTACATGCCTCAAAAAACCGGCGGCTCAGACTAGACCTCTTGAAACCGATAACTTGTATTGACAAGCTTCAAAGTACGGCACTAAGTAGCTATAAAGTATATGAACAATCAACAGGCTTCAGAGACCCCGTATGCGACGTACTAGTTGTATAGATAGCTCTGGGTTTTAGGGCTCAACTGAACATATCAAGCATAGCCTCGATAGGCTATGGTAGGTGTGAATCGACCATCATGGAGGGGTACAAGGTGTTGAAAACATATTGGGAATAGTTCTAAGCTTTGAAGTTCCCCCTACGAGCCGTTATAGCACACCCGAGATTATATGCACGATATCTTGGTGTAGATCTGAATTCTCCACCTTGCCGACTGGGGCCAAATCACTCAATGTGTCATCACATACGAACTCCACACTTTTTGTGTATTTTACAACATGGAAGAACATGCTCGACGTGGTACAGGCAACTGGGACCACTTTTCGCGCGAAATCTGCTTACATAACTCACAGGCACGGCACGCTTCGCGTGCCGATCCCCATACTTTGTTGACTCCTTCCCATTTGTTCTCGCACGTCACGTGCTTTTCTGAAACTTATGTGAGCACGAGCGTGCTCGAACGACTGGCACCATTCTACAGCGCTTAACTTTGTTTGGCCGATCGCTGCCCCTCTCTGTCACCCCTGGGTGATCATCGGGTCACATTCGCACGATTCGCGTGACCCTCATCCTCACTCCCTTCTTCGCCACTTGTTATCTTTCCTCGCCACTTGTTATGATTCCTAAAGAGCAGCTCGACACCTTTGCTAAAATACTCCAAAACGACAATATATCATTATTTGACCTAATATATGCATATGTTACCGAACCCGAGCCTACAGAAGCAATGTCGGCGTTGCAACAGCAACTTTGCAGTCCCCCGACGCTCAATGCGCTCATACGTACTCTCCTAAACACGCCAAGAACTAGCCCAATCATGAACCGAATCGCTCAAAACATCGCACTCCGCACCTACGCATGCGAGTTGAACCTTCTTCTCTCGCCTTCCGTCGGGTTCCACTTCAATGTGGCGCATGCGAAGCCCTCGCAGTTCTCCGACTTTTCGAGCATGAAAATGGCGCACACTTTTGAAGAGCTCTGCCCAAGCGTTTGGAAACTGTTTGGAGCGCTTCTGAATGTCGTGGCGATCCAAAAGGAAGCCACATTGGCCAACGGACGAGGCGACTATCTGACGGAGATTACATACCGTCATCAGGCCGACAAGCCTTCACTCCCAATGCCAGAGCTGTCTGCTGCCGATGCAATGTCGGACATGGATGCCGAAATGCCAGACGAAAGCTGGGGGATGTACGTGGATGACGACTTACTTGAAGACGAGCGTGGAGCGTTGGAATCGACTGAAGGCGGCGACCGATACAATAACGTTTGGAGTACGCAGACGGGTGCGCGATGGCAAAAATCGCAAGGGAGGGCGCTACAGAAACAGGTGGAACGAACACACGTGGTGAGTTTCGTCGAAATACTATAATGTCCGTTATGTACTCAGCTTTTTGGACGTAGCGACGCCTGATTTTATTCAGTATGTGCATGAACAATAGTAACATGCGCTGTAATACCTTGCAAGCGGTTATTGGCATGTTCGCTCACACCGAAAATGCGTCCGAGAGTGTAATTGAATTTCTCTCGCATGCGGCTTTGAGCATAGCGCCAACCTCAATCAATCGAATGGTTGACCAAATGTCGAACGAAGCGCGGATATCGTTGAAGAGCGAGCTGTCTGGACTGGTTTCAGCAATCGGGCTAGACAACCTAGAGGTTCGATTCGATATGGAGCAGCCAACCCCTGAGAACCCGGGGCAGCTGGTCAGTATGACCTCGGCAGCCTTTTTCCCTCTCCGCCCTGGGACCGTAAAGGAAGACTTACGGGTATGCGAAGAGTTATGGGCCCGCTCGCTGTTTAATCCATTTCGCTCCCTGCCCCCTGTGGTGTTCACGCATGACCGCCTCATGTCGATGATCCATAAGACCGCGTTTGCTCCAGAACACGAGATGAGCATCCATTCGTTGTTCGCTTGGCATGTTCGAGATATTTTATTAAACGAAGACCTGGACACAATACCGCAAGATCTGAAGAAGATGTTTCGGAAAGAGAGCTTGGGCTTACCGGCGCAGAGAAGTTGGATCCCCCATAATAAAACCGCACAGAAACCGCTGCATACAATGGATATCAGCCTTTCAACTTCACACGGCAGCGCCACAGCAATGGAGAACATACTTCGCCAAGGAGGAGCTGATAGAGAGCAGCTGAAAGTGCACATTATATTCATGCACGCCGACTTGGGGGCGGGTGAAAAATACCTGAGCCTTCAGGAAAGCCGGGCAATTGAAGACGATGCGTGGGACCGCCTCCAGTTCCTTGTTTTCTTGCCCGGTTGGTTCCATACTCGGATGGCGTTGGCTGATGCAATGCACCGGCTCTGGATTTACCTCGAGAGGTCTCGTGCTGGTCACCCAACCCACCCGCACTCGTTGTTCCACCTCTGTACGCTGCTAAGACCACGGGAGATTGGGAAGATTAGTACCAACCCTGGATTTCGCCGAACTCACAGTCTAATACAACACCTGGCGTTCGCTACAATTGCTGAGGGGTGGCGATTGACAGTCAAGAGAATGTATGGGGTTGACCTAAAGGACTGGAGGCCGACGTGGGAGCAAGTGGTCGAGGTCTCCCGCCAGGTTGTCAGCGAGCATGTCGCTGCGCTCTCCTATCGCCCTTCCCATCTTTTTGGGACAAACGGTGATATGGTCCACGACCAGATCCGCCTATTCAACCAGAATGCGCTGCTCTATCTTAGTGTCACGCGTGCTGCTCGGTATGGCGACGTTCGACGAGTCCGAGATCTTCTCCCTTTCTGGGTTTACATCTGGAGGCAGACAGGCAAACATAAGTACGCTCGGCATATCATGCGGTTTTTGACATACCTCGATGGTGGGTGGCCAGCCAAGTTATCCAAAGCGGCTCAACAAAACTGGCTTGTCAACCCAACTGGAAAAATAGACGGCTTCCGAGGTGTTGATTGGGTTATAGAGCATTATAATTACTTCCAGAAGCGTCGGTACTCGGGATCTGGGTCAAACCGAACACCAGCGCACTTGCGGAAGGAATCTGTGTTAATCGAAGAAAACCTGGCAGTTCTCAAAATCATGGAACGAAATTTTTATTTAACACCGCAGACTACGTTACATCCACCACCTGTGATGAAAACTAGTCTCAATATGGTTCGAAGATATCTAGAGAGGGAGGGAATGTGCTCACATCAAGCAGGCCGGGTTTTCTCCTCGCCTCCGGTTAACGCGTTTGCCAGAGGGGTTGAGCAAGAGACAGAGCAGCCTGGAAACATGTGGTCAGCAACAGAAGAGGACGAGGATGGAGCAGATAACAGTATCGAAGGGATAGAGCTAGGCGATCTGGCAGTTGAGGGATTTTAGATAGGTCAAACGCACCTGCCTGTACTTGTTTCTTCTTTGAGCATGTTCGGACTGGTGGATATAGGTTAAATCAATAATTAGAACATATTAAAGTAATACTCACAGGTGTGGCCAGGCGTTCCGCAACCACTGCAAGTCATGACTTTCTTTGGTTCCGAGCGAGGGGCTGGGGCAGCACGTTGAGTTTTGGTAGGTATGGTAGGAGGTGGCTGGGAAGTGTTAGGTGGTGGACAGGAATCGTGGACAATCTTTAGCACATCAACCGCATATTGAGCAAAATACGACCATTTGAACTCGCGTTCAAAACTCGAGAGGTTTGGGATTAAACCACGGCGGGCAAGTGATACTATACGGTCAATTTGGTTGTCCCCAATAATACCTATACCACCCACAGGGTGGTACGGGCCCCACCGAGCCTCAGCAGCCTGATCCCGCCAAATGCAAAGGGCTTCCCGTAGACCGTGGTCGGTGTTGCTCCACTTCTCATAGTCCTTGTCTTGTATCTTGGTCTGCGGGCGGGCTCGAGGAGGTGCTTTGAAATCCTCCAAAGCGTTGGTAGACTCCACGACTAACTTGTTACAGATATCGCAGCACTGCTCGGGCGGTGGTGGCGGAGGGCAACAACGAGGACAACAATACTCTTCGTCACCCGCTACATGTATCAATCAAGGGTCAGGTAAAGAAGATCGATTAAAGTGAGTTATATGTACCTTGGGGAACATCAGGGTTGGCGAAATACTGATTGCCAGCTCTACGACGGCAACCAGACCCCCGCACCTCTGCATTTATGAATGCATCCATCACTGGTTCTATGTCAGACTTGGACTCAATCTGGTCGTCTTCAGAGGGTTGAGTGGTGGATGGAGAGGCTGAGCTGGTATTGTCGTGAATAGCTAGTAGTTCTTGCGCGATGGCTGCGCTGTGATCGTGGGTTTTGGTGCGCTGCTTCTTTGTTGGTCTAGTGGAAGGTTTGACTTCATCCTCCACTTTTCTCTTCTTCCCCTTCCCTGTTGATGGCTTCTGTGCCGATATGGTAGGGTTGTCAAAATACCTTGGATCCGCGATGATAACCACTCTTGCAGTCCGGCCATAACCTCGCGCTGCACGACCAATTCGTTGAAATAATATACAAAACTTTTGAGGTAGCTGGTATTGAACAACAAGGTCGATATCTGGAATGTCTATACCCTAGAGTGATATTTGTGTAAGTAGAGTTGCTCTGGACGCTGTGCAGGACAAAAAACTTGCCATCCCTGCCACATCGGTGCATACAACACCAAACAATTCCCCTGCCTTAAGCTTCTCCATCGCGCGCTCGTTGAACCCACTCGACATCTCCGCATGCACCCAGACAACCCGGTCCTGGAGCTCGACAGGCAGCCGAGAGCGAAGCACCTTAGCAGCTCTTTCACACAGCTTTTTGCTACGCATGAATAGCATGAACTTCGGGGGAGCTGGAGAGTCGCGGGTCAAGCCGAGGGGGATAAGGAATGTGATGTCGTGGAGGGACTTGATCGTGTACTTCATTTTTCGAACGATTGGGGTTATATTACGACGATCGTTTGAGCGTCGAACGACTTTGACATCGTGAAGTCCAAGTAACCGTGTGAGTTCCGTAATCATGAGTGGCGTGAGTGTTGCCGAGAGTGCAAGAAATGTGGCATTCGAGAGCATCGCAGGGAGGAAGCAAAGGCGACGGTAAGCAGGTCGAAAGTCCCCCCACTCTAGGACGCAATGAGCTTCGTCGAATACCACCCGGGTGACGCGGTCTCGAAATTGCTGCGAGTTCCAGAGATATTTCCGAAACCGTTCGTCCTCGTCGACATATTCAGGGGATGCAATAACGAGCTGATACTCCCCGCGAGCAATGTCCTGAACACCCGTGAGTGAGTGACTCTAGTTGCGGGTAGAGTTTACATACCTTAAACAATTCGTCCGACGTTGTGTCTTTTGTTAAATTGACAGCTCGGACACCGAGTTTCTCGAGAGCCGCGTGAGCCGCGTGTTGGCCACCAAGTAGCTGGAGCGGACTAATTAACAGGCAAACACCAGTAGGCTGCCAGATAAATGGCATTAAGAACGAAAGCGATTTCCCCGAGCCAGTTGGGGAAACCAGAACCGAGTGGTGGTGTTGAAGTTGAAGGTCGCATATCCGAGTTTGGAATTTGCATGGTCTAACGCCAAAGACAGACTCGGTTTTGATTCCAATAGCAGGCAAAGAAACAGGCGTCGACATATTATTGAATAAAAATAAGAAGAATAAACTAGCCACCAAAAGTACAAGCGAGTGACGCGAGGATGAGGATCGAATCACATAAGTCGTGCGGATGTGACCCGATGATCACCCAGGGGTGACAGAGAGGGGCAGCGATCGGCCAAACAAAGTTAAGCGCTGTAGAATGGTGCCAGTCGTTCGAGCACGCTCGTGCTCACATAAGTTTCAGAAAAGCACGTGACGTGCGAGAACAAATGGGAAGGAGTCAACCCATACTAGTCTTCACATGTACTGTAGTGACGAAATTGTGCATGGGGCTTGCCGCTTGGGAGTGCTTATGTAAGTAGTTGAACACAATTAATAGTATTGAAGACGGGCAATCAAAATTGATAATTATACAGTTCAATGCGGCAGGGAGGCGCATCTGCAAACATGACGAAACTTGCAGGTCTTCTGTGGGTCGAACTTTCTCCACGGGAAAGCCCAGTTTTCCAAAGCGCCTAGGAGATGTTTTATTCCTGAATTACGACCAGCAGCATCTTATTTTATATTCAAATTCGACGATCTTCATGCGCAATAAATCGGAACCTTATTTCAGAAGTGTGTATCTACAACCTAGCGTTACAGGCAAACTCAGCCGTAGAATCGGGCGGGGATGAACACGCACTAATAAAGCAGAAACATCTAGTGAGATAATCAAGGGGCGCAGACCGCGAAATATGAAGCATTAGTGCGTTCTCTAGCTATCAAGTTATGGTGAGCTACTCACCGTATAGCTGTATCGACGCTGAGAGGGTGGCCGGCAACTAAGCCAGCGGCTCTGATGTTTCTCAACCATAGGGTAGTAAATAACTCACTGTTACGTATGCAACCAGATTATATAACAAGAAACCAGCGTTGGCACATGTCAAAGTCAGCCACGGTCTATGCCCAGGTTTGCTCATGATAACGTATCCGCTGGGATATGGAAAATGGTGCGTTAGTATCAATTGTGGGTCGGAGACCACCAGTAGACCGCTTACCGCAGTCGGTATCTTGGATGGCGATGAGGACTGAGATTTCGGAAACTGGGTGGTAGTAATGAATAACAAGTTACAACCGATGGTGAAGGATAAGCCATATAAGAGGTGATGTCAGCACGTCAGTGCTAGTTAAATTACGCGTGAATCACCCTGTACGGTCATTATTAATAGCATCCAGCCAATGCCTACGCAACCAAGCGATGGTGGGGGAAGGCTCGTCTACTGAAGTCGAACGCCGCCGGGTGCGGCCGTGGCATCACTAGCGGCGAGGGATGAGCAGGCCGATCAGCAACGACCGAGAAAGGTAGCGAGTTACTTACCGTGTGAAGTCCAGTCATAGCGGGCGTGCAAGAGGAGGCGGATGTAGTAACAGGTTGAGAGGTGGGATGGGAAAACTTCAGTGTGAACCAGCAGCCACGGTAGGCGTATTGACGTTGCGCTGGTGTTGGTGAGCGTAGGGTTGGGTCTCTCGTTGGTGGCGGCCAGGCAATGGGAACCAGACGATCGCGGACCGCCCGATGATAGTGGCGTCCCTGAGCCAGAACCGGCTGGTCACGTGATGGCTCGTTTTGTTCTACCGGCCGACATCCTCTTCTTTGACTCGTCACTGTGCCGCGACTTGTCTAGTTGTAAAGTACTATAATGCTTTAAGCTTGATGTATCTATCCCCTCGCCCCTTATTGCAGTTGTCAAAAGCCGGAGCCTAACGACAAATGTACGCTGGGACGCTAAAGTGGTATAGCACTAGCGTTGACGCCATAGTAAACGCCCAGGTAAAATTTAGAAAATTACAGTGCCATGCTCGGATAAATGAAATTAATTTTGGACACCACACATCACTCGCTCGAAAACTTTGTCAAAAGAAACCCCCACTCAAAAAACCAAGCATGTTCAAGACCAATTGAAATGAGTACACTTCACACCAAAAAGAGAAGTAAACTGAGAAATCGTACGCCGACATGTGTCTCCCACATTACCGTTTGTATTTGCATACCCGCCGATGCGATCCGGGAAAGTTAAGCACCCAGTCTCTGGCGAACAGATCAGCCAGGTTATATGACCGAAGAACAGGTTGCTCACGCTGTTTGGCAGCGATGTCCGCAGTACACCACATCCTGGTCGCACGGACACTCGAACCGTGCACCTTTGGCAGAAGCAGGGTCCGGGCACCTCAGATATGCGCAACCACTGGACATGACCTCGGCTCGTCTAATTTTACGATCGTACTCTAGACGCTTCCCTAGTTGACCCCAGGCAGTCTCTGCACGCTTGTACCATCGCTCGTACCGAATTTCTGTTTCGAAGATGCTATCCCTCGCGCGCATATATCGAAGTGCTTTGTACCAGTCAGGGAAAGCGGGTGCAAACTTCGACAGGCTAAACGTAACAGGTCTCACCATGCCAAGCACTATGCCGAAATTAGTACATGCTGGAAACATGGTCTCCGATTTTTCTACCGGTGATTCAGGTTGAGGCAAAACTGGCAACCAGCGTATTACGCACCTTCCTCGGCGAGATCCTGATCTGCCTCCATGAGCACAAGGCCTTTGGCTAGGGCCTCTATCATCCCTAGGTCGGCGCATGTTGTCACAAACTCGTGTACGTGACTTGGCGAGTATTTGTGCAAGTGATCGAGCATGATACTGAAGGGGATTGATTGTGACTACATCAGCCCGGACGGTCATATTTATGAACCACTTACAACGCAGGAAGCACGCTTGTGGCAACGTCCACTGCTAGCAAAATAAATTTGGTGTAAGGGGTCTCTCCAGCGAAGGTCAGCCAAAAGTACTCCAAGGTGGCGCGGAGCGCGGGGACAAACAAGTCTTCTGTCCCTCGAGTGAGTCTTGTGAAGGGAATAGCAAATGCCACCATTTGGCCGACGATTGCTAGAGTGGGAACAGGATACAAAGCGGATGTCGAGGTAAGGCGTTCCGTGTAGACTTGTATAATCTTACGAGCGTCCTCCAAGTTAACTCGAGCAGGGATTTGTCTCCAATCTTCGGTATAGTGGATGGCGGAACCTTGCAGCTCAACGAGAGCCCAGTGATCCGTTCCTGCAACCACATTGTATCGCCAAAGAATATCACAGAACATTCCCCGCCGACGCGACGTGCTGGGATCAAGCAGTCAACATCTTTTGACTTCTATCACAAAAGTATCTCCTTTACCTAGACATTTCGACTCGCCTCCAGATGATACATAGCATCCCAGCAATTGATGGAGCATAAGACTCAGCCCAAGCCTTGAAGAAGCCTTCCCGACATGTCCATAAGATGTCCAACAAGGTAGACGCGGTTTGCTCAGATATCAAAGAGTCTTCGAACTCGTTAGAGGACCAACCAAGAAATCTATGAGCCGAAGCTGGTGTTTGGCAGATTTGATTGACTGCCGTTTCAGTAACGTGGTCCATGAGCGCAATCGTGAAATCCTCCGTATCCTGATTCTTGAGTAGCTTCTTGATAAATATGTCGTATTTCCGCTCGCTCTCCCTCCTAATCATCCGAATGCCAATGGCCAGGACGACAATTCTGAACAAGAGATAGCCATCTTCATGGCCAAATGACTGTGTGTAGTTGATCAACTAAGTTCTTATTGATGCGTTGAGCATACGTACATATGTAGGGTCTTCCTTCTGAAGCTCAACTAACCACAGGATGCATATGTCAACCAGCCTCGAGTCGTCTAGTACATATAATGATTCTGGATGCGCAACGAGAGACACCACTGATTCTAATTGCAGTACCGAAAAGCTCTCCGCGTTGCAAATGGCATCCACTGTTTGGCATGCAAGGTCAACAGTGTCTGGTGAGGTCCAAGGTTGCCAGGTATTATCACTTCGAGCGTACTTCCGAAGATAGTCATAAGTAGTCTCAACGTTTCGGCGACCCGTAGATGGACACATCACTATAGGGTAAAGAAGCAGACCTCCAGCCTTTTAGTAATAGACTCTGGTGGTGGGTATCGAAGGTTTCGAGGTTGGTGACGTCGTATGATGAAATTAGCCTAGTCACGTGATCTGGACTTTTCTCTTTTTGAAATACATTTATCACAGTCATCCACCACCAGATGCATCGGCCCCACCTCATGCATCAAATCTGCGATCTAAATATAGTCTAGCTCGGATTATTGTTTGGATTTGATTCACGCCGCTGTGGTGTCGTCATCTGTCGGTGCACGGCAGCATTCCAAGCTCATAATTTAGCAATTCTCCCTCGTAAGCTCGTTGTTTTTGGGCATATGGTGTAAGATGTACCAGGGTATATGTAACTCAAAAATGAGGGGATCTGTCGCTTCGGGAGTGAGAAACCGGCTACAGGAACAAATGTGATTCACGTGATGGTGGATGACTGTACTCGTTACACGAACACTAGTCGAACCACGAGGCGCAAAGCGCAAGAGCCAAAAGAGACGTGTACAGTAGGGCTCCGTGACAAACAGGCCGAAGGTGTAAGAAAGTCATGTGACAGACATTTTTATGATCTTTATGGCTTCTTAAAGGTTAGAAAGTGTGAGTAAAGGGTCTCACACACCTTATCTGGTACAGAATGTCTGATCACATGACTTTCTAACACCTTCGGCCTGTTTGTCACGGAGCCCTACTGTACACGTCTCTTTTGGCTCTTGCGCTTTGCGCCTCGTGGTTCGACTAGTGTACAGGCGGTTCACGTGATCTGGACTGTGGTACCGATCAACGCCTCCTTTGCCTTCCCACTCGGCTCAAGGCAGGATGACAAACCGGCAAATCAGAGATACAAGATGCGGACCGTGATGCAAGATATTGGGCGACCGCTGGAGAGTCTCACTGATCTACGGGGGCTTCTATGCGTCATCTATGATGCATGTGCTAGTACGTGTGCTGTACCCCGGAAACGCTTTATCGTAATACTAAAGAACCACTAGTGCAACGCAACTTGTTCCGGAAAGCCAACATCCTACATCGAGATATCAGTCACACTAATATCATGGCTGCTCCGGAGTCACAGGAATACCGAGACCGCTACGCCGATGGATATGCTGAGGTAAAGTTCGTGAACCAAGTGCTGAGCACCAATCCGTGAGTTTATTCTTTCTGAAGGATGGAAAGATTCTAAATACTGTGTAACAGAAGTGAGAAATCCCGGTCAACCTGCTTGCTAGTCAACCTTGGAAATTGTTCTAATGTTGCAGTCCAAGGCGACAGGGATGTTTTGGCGGAAAGAACTGTGAGATCATGTGTTTCTCGCGGTACCTGATGCTAACAAACATCAACAGGAGTCCCCAAAGTTCATAGCACGTTCTGTTGCAGCGAGGAATTGTCTAGGCCGTGATTTCAAGCCTTCAGACGAGCTCAAAATGCCAGGTCTGACGGACACCAAACTAGAGACCCGTATGCATACAACTCCGTTTACGCGGAAGAGCGACAAGCGGGATTACAACCCCAACGAAGACCTCAACTCGATGCCCAAGTTCACGCACCAGCTATATCACGATGCGGAGTCTACGTTTTGGGTCCTCGTCTGGGTTCTTGCTCGCTCAAGCAAGCCTCAATCGCAGCCAGGAGTGACAACGTCGATAGACTTGAAGACGTTTACCAATCAAATGACTCGCCATGACCCGGCCGCTAGGACACGCGATGGGCGCAACCTTATAGAAACCGATCTGAGTATTTGGGAGGACGTTCTTCACGAAGACTTGCGTCGGCTGGCGCCTATGGTATCCCAAATGCACCAATACGTCAAACCGGAATGGGGGTACAGAGACGCAAATCCTGAACATGTGCGCGAAGCCATGATGCGTTTGCTACTCAACGAGATCTGCCGCATTGATCGAGGAGCGCTCGATAATATTCCCCTGTCAATCGGTACTCGAGTTATAGCAGTTCCGTAATAGCGCAATGAACGAATAAATAAACGAGTGGATTAACACTGAAGGATAGAGTACAAGCTAGGCGCATCAGCCACCTTAATAAACATACGAGAGAAGAGCGATTTGGGCCATCAAATACACTGGAGTCAACCTATATGCACAAGTCAGCTACATGGCGCATACACTTGACCTGGTTATTAACTTGAATCTTGACTCCTAGTTACACGAGTGACGTGCCAATAACGAAACGTGCTCAGATAGGAGCACAGCACGGTGCAGTGGGCTCGGCTTGTGGTGGTCGCGGTCGTTGAAGCTCCGTTCCAACACCATCTCATGGCATGAGAAGCCACAGCCGATAGCAGGGAAATGCTTAAAGTGCGTCCTCAACACCAGTACTGGGGTAGGAGTCAACGCTCGCCGTGACGCTTCCGTCCAAGGTCGGTCGGTCGAGTGATTTTCATCAGCCTTACTACGTTTTGTTATGGATGATCGGTTGTCTCGTTAGAATAAGCCAGAAACAAAACGAAAAAAGTGTAGGCATACATACGAGTGTTGGAGCAAATCGGATTCCGATTCTCGGTAACATCCTAAATCAAAGGCGATGCACGAGATTAAGGTGGCGATGGTTGCCGCTAGGATAATCTGTATGGGTGGAATGAAAAGACAGACTTACCTCAGTCATATGAGCAAACTCACCTTATACTATGCGGCTGGGTGGCAGTCTCTACTAGAGGTTCTAACCTCTGAAAATTTACGGTCACACTAACTTTGACCCTCTTAACATGCAACGACTTTGTGTGGTACCGTCTTAAATTCATTGCCAGCTCAACCATCCATTGTTAATATATAAATCTACCCGGCAGCATCTGGAGCCCGTCAAGCACCATTGACTCATATTTGTGGCCATAACTTTCGGATAGTTTGATGCAACTCATCATCCTGGGGAACGAGGTGTGTTATATGCGTCGGGGATCAGGTCTCAGATGAAGCTTACAAACTGTAATTTGTTTTTGGGCCTTGTGCATGAAATACTGGGCATGGTGCCTTGGGATCGGACAATGTGCTATAAAACCCCCAGAATTCGCGTGGATCTTTGCGTGAGCTCGGGTTACGATGGTAATACAAGGTTTGTGGAGTGCTGTGCCGACAAACTGGCGCTCGGCCTAATAGACATGTATCACAGATGATAACGGTGCATAGAACTATGTACTCACGCCCTATGTATTCGTACCCGCTGTAAAACGTGCACCTGTCACACACCATCTTACACTTAAAGTATATGCCTAGCACTAAGCTAAAGTAGTTATTATGGGTCTAGGAGGTAAAACTGCTCTCATACCTATGGCCATACCATGGGAGTCACATCCATTGTTCTGGGAAATATAGCTTGCGCGACGCTGCAGCCTTTCCCAAGCCTTAGTAGCTCCGTTCGCTTCTACTACAAACCATCGAACACTAATTGTGTCCGGAGAAAGTTCATAACTATCAAAAGTGTGTAATGTCAGCAGTGAGAGCTAAATGCTGCGATCGAGAATCTACCTAAGCCATTCCGCTGCCTTCAGAAGTTTTGGATCATACCGTTCTCGATTTTTTGTGGATACAGCATAAAAATACTCGTGAAGGTCATACTGGCCTAAGAATCCGGTCAGATGCTCCAACTCCGGCGATCTTAATATAGAGTCCAGATTCTTAAGTAAGAAACGGTAAATGCGAGGCTGAGGCAGCCCAATCTCCAGTACTTGAAAGGTATCTGGATTGTCGGTATATAGCCCTATATCAAGCAAGGTAGCCGTAAATCCGGGCGGCTGTGTTTCTTTATACTCTATCACCCTTAACGGGGGAAGCACACCAGTAGCCTGTGCAGCAGCCATCACATCCAATTCCGTAAATCCAGGACTTAGGGTAGAAATGCGACACAAGAATTTGGTCGCAGGTGAGTTCGGTAATAGCCAAGATCCATCATTTTGGCACACGTCCAAAACAGCTTTGGTAGAAGTATTGCGAGACTCATATTTGGCATCCATAGTTGTAACCTTTCTCTGAGGGCGATGAGTTTTGGGTGAGCCAGGTGCTAATTGAAGCTCACGCAATGCTACCACTTACAATCCAATCTACGCCATAATCGTACTTGTCTTCGCAAGGGTCTACGATCACACGTCCGTTTGAATCCACTTGAAAGCGAGTCCAACACCCTCCCTTGTACCGAATATGTATGCTTCACCATTGTCCTCCCAGAACCCTGCAAAAACATGACTTACCTCGTCAACATATTGGCTTGCGTATTGGTTTCTCACCAAGGCAAACACTGCCTGTTATGGAGGCATCAGCCTTGATCTCTTGTAATCGTGTTTGGCCTACTGAAATTCCCCGAAGCTTTATAGGATTGTTAATACCAAGTTCTAATAGGTATACCGAGTTGACTCACGTAGTTAACTAGTGCTATTGGACTGGTTGACCGTCCTAGGAACTCCTTATGTGGCATCTGTCCTATATCATCTTATCTGTATTAGCGCCAATTTTTTATGGTCAAAGGCCTGACCTGTAGTCACCACAATATCCTGAATCCTCCCAGTGCAGCTTCTAATAACCCCCATCAAGCGTGAGAGGTTAGGATGACTGATGTTTAGATGAGTCACATAACTCGTTGGCTCTTGTAAAAGGATCACCTACGAGTATTTTTCCAGCCTTCGTAACTTATAGTCTATGAACTATAAAAACATAAATATGCTTATCACGTAGTATGACCACGTAGTTCCTACCTCATCAGCTATATGCGTGTTCGAAGAATTATGTGATATGCGGAGGACGCGAACACCGCCCAGGATACCAATGCTACGTGTAACGAGCACCTTTTCATATGGGTTGATCGTTAATGCGGTGTGTATTGCCCCATCTTTCAACAGGTCAGGCAAATCGCCACAGAACGCGTTGTAGGTGTTGAGTGTTTGCTGATCAACAATATTTTCTTCGGCTATGATTGGAAGCTAGGGCAGAATAGTTTCTAAGTGAATCTACTCGGAGCCTAAAGCGCAGCGCATTACCTTGTCGTAAAACTCGTTCCCCAAATCACGCTCCCACGTAGGTTGCGAACTAACCACCAGTCCATCAAGTATTTCGAGCTGTTTATCGGTGTTTCGTTGTCGTTCCTATGTGATATCATGATACCTAATCTAAATGACATGCCGCTGGTATGATTTACGGAGTTTCTACCTGAATGCCATCGATTAGATCAATGGATTTGAGGATATGTTGAAGCTAGAATGTCCACAAAGCCCTCCGAATCATCGTTCCTAGAGTTACAAGAAGCGACTCACGCTAAATGTCTCGATCTGACTCGTGGTCTGGCGCAACAGCTCATCATACTGTTCAAACCTTCTTGAGCTAACTGACGTCTTCCCCCGAAGTACGCTTTTCGCAGTCTGCAATATACGCCCCAGCTCGCTGACAGCGCTCCGTGTTAATTTATGAATCCATATACGCGAAAATCTAACACTTCGAACCTTATAGTCTGCCTTATCCCCTCTTGCTCTGAGGGAGGATAACGCTCTAAGATTTGAAGGATGTTCTGCAGTCGGTCTACCAATAAGTCGAACTCTTTTGGTCGGTCTTCGTGCTGAGGTAATATCACCATTAGAAAGTGATCCGAACGGGAATGTGTATCGTACGTGAATCAGAGCACCTCTTATATCTTCGATCTTGCTCGTAATCTCTAACAGTCCCGGAAGCCCGAGCGTGCCAGCTGATTTTCTTGCCACCTTTGATAGGCTCGCCAAGCCTCGTTGAGGTAACGAGCTTGAGTTGCCAGGATGCTCAGTGCCAGTTTTCGATGGCATTGAGATGATGGAAAGTTGAGTAGAAGTATGCGGCGTAATTTTATTATGCTGTATTGAGTGAAAGTGCGATTTGAGTTGTCTCTTTTCGATGTCTCGTAGGTACCGGGGTAGTGGCTGGCTGTGCCTAGCCGCCGCTCGCCATGAATATTTCAAATGTATTGTTTAGCGCCTTGATGATTGTGATCATGTGCTCATCCAGCTGTTGTCCTTCTTGGGCTTACATGTGTAGTGTTACACGCTTTTTTCTTCTTTTGCTTCGCTCTTTGTATCTTTCTCGCGCTTCTTCGCTCGTGTAGTGTCGCACCATAGGGCTTAACCCCAAACCGACAATAAATACGTGATTTAGAAATCAGGATAATCCTATAATGAGGGATTTGGCGCGCTCTGCTAGAGGCTCTGACCGCCAAAAGTTCGGAGTGGGCGACCTCAACCCTCGTAGTGCCGCTTGAAATACATAAATGCAGATTGGCACATACTCAATCAAAATATTAACCGCTGACCATCCCCTATGTCTCTCACATCACCACCTATATCTGCATGAGCGACGATGCGAACCGGGAAGATTCAGAATCCAATCTCTAAAAATTACGTCAGCTAGCTTCACAACTTAGGAGGCTGGTACTCACGCTTTTTGACAGCGGTGCCCACAGTACACTACACCTTGGTTACATGGACACTCAAATCGTACGCCTTTTACAGATTCAGGATCTGGGCACCTCGTATATGCGCACCCACTCGACAGGACTTCGGCCCCCTGAACTTCCTCGTCGTATTCAAGATACTCTCCGGTCTTGCCCCAGATCAGTTCTGCGCGCTTGTACCAGCGTTTCTTTTGCGTGCGCGTGTTAAACATACTGTCCCTTGCGCGCATATACCGAAGTGCCTTGTACCAATCGGGAAAAGCGGGTGCAAATGTTGATACCCTAAATATAGCGGGATCCACCAAAGCAAGCATTGCGCCAAAGTTGGCACACCCCTCGAACAAATATTGAAACTTGGCTACCAGACATTTAGGCTGGAGCTGAGCTGGAGATTAACGAGCCACGCACCTTCTTCGTCAAATTCCCTTTCTTCCTTCATCAGCACAAACCCTCTAGCCAGCGCTTCTATAACCCCTAGCTCTCCACATGTAGTTACGAATTCGTGTACGCGACCCGGCGAGCGCTTGTGTAAGTGGTCAAGCATAGTACTGATAGTGACCAATCAAGGTTAATGCACGGTCTAATACGGCTACAGATACCAATTACGCACTACGCAGGAAGCACAGTTGAAGCAACATCTTCTGCCTCTAGACTAAACTTAGTGTGGAGCGTTTTCCCAGCGACCGTTGACCAAAAGTATTCAAAAGTTGCGCGGATTAAAGGGATGAACAAGTCTTCTGTTCCTGAAGTGAGCCCGGTCATGGGAACAACATAGGCCACCATTTGACCAATGGCTGCTAGATTCGGAATAGGATACAAGATGGATGTCGAGGTGATGCGCTCCGTATAGGCTTGCATTACGTTACGGGCATCATCCAGATCGACTCGACTTGTGATATGTTTCCAGTCTTCGATATGATGACGAGCGGAATCTTGCAGTGGCACAAGACCCAAGTGTTCTGTTCCTGCAACTACATGGTACCGCCAGAGAACTTCACAAAAAATACCCCACCGATGTCTCGTGCTGGGATCAAGCGGTCAACACTTTCTATGCTGTATCACAAAACCTTGTCTCTTACCTAGACATTTCGACACATCTCCATATGATACTGATGATCCCAAACATTGACGGAGCGTGAGACTCTGCCCAAGTTTTCAGAAAGCCTCCCCGATCCGTCCATAATATATCCAAGAGGGCGAGTGCGTTTTGCTCAGATATTAGAGGCTCTTTGAAAAACCTATCACGAGACGACCATCCAAGAAATGGGTAAGGTGAGAACGGAGTTTGGGAGATTTGTTCCATTGCCGTCCCAGTCACGTAATCCATGAGCATGACTGAGAGATCCTCCTTGCGCTCGTTCTCGAGCAGCTTGGTGATGATAATGTCGTATTTCCGCTTTACCCTCCCGATTGTTCGTATACCGATGGCAAGAACAACAATCCTGAATAACAAGTAACCGGCTTCATGACCAAACGGCTATATGCATCAATTCTGTTAGACTTGTGTGGATACGTTGGGCGAATACATACATAGGTGGGGTCCTGCTTCTGCAGTTTAACCAAACGCAGGATACACGCATCAATTAGCGCAGGATCGTTAAGTATATATAACGATCGCGGATGAGCAGTTAGCGAGACAACAGACTCTAGCTGAAGTGTTGAAACCTCCTTCCCGTTGCGAAGGGTATCTAGGGTTTGACGCGCAAGCCCGGTAGTGTCTGGCGTGGCCCAAGGTTGCCAGGTATCATCATTTCGAGCGTATTTTCGAAGGTACTCATAGGTATTTTTGGTACTTTGGTGACTCGTAGCCGCAGGCATGGTCGTAAGGTCACTGGAAAGCCCTCGGACTCTTCATCAGAAACGCCAAAGATGAGCGACAGCCTCAAGGCTGTAGAGGTTGTTGATCGGAAGGTCACGTGCCTCCATTGCTTCGTAATTCAAGTAAGTTGTGTTGTGATCCGTCAGTATTAAACACCTACAGAGAGAATCTTGAGTAAAGTCTAATTGCTCGGCAAAATGTCGCTTCTGACTCGGGTACGGTGCTTATTTGGATGTTGGTCCATAGATATTCAGTCTTCACTACACATTATCACTAGTAAAACGAACAAAAAACAATGTCCCAGCAATACATAAGGCAAAGACATAGGTAATGGGAGCCCGAACATAAAGCAATAGCAATCACAATCTAGATCCAGAAGAAACAAAATCAGGCCCGGAAGAAGGGAGCGGAGGAACAGGTAATGGTCGGATTCGTCGAGGGTTCCCCATTGAAATCGAACGTGGAATCGTAGCATGGGGTATGCCAGCTGGGCGGTTAGGTAGCGCGCGGGGATCAGGAAGCGAAAGAGAGGTTGTACGCTGAACAGTCTGGTGTGCGGGCGCTTGTGATGGTATATTTTCAGACTCCGGCGATTGAGCAGCAATCGGCATGCCCAGATAGTGCTGGGGTATGGGAGGAACAGGTGGGACTGATGAGCTTGGAATGGGAGGAAGTCGTCGAATAGGACTCGTGTAGGGCGAAGGCGATAGATATCCCGAGCTGGGTGATGGTAGGGCTGTGCTCGAGGAGACAGTATCCGCGTCCTGAGACGCAGCGACCCGTCGCAAGGACTGCATACTCCTCAGCAACGGAGTCACGAGTCGGCCAGTAAGCACCGACAAGATTTCCCCACTCCCGGTCGAAGAATCCGTCACATCTGTAAATGCCGTGCTCGAACGGGTAACGCCGGTGTTTGGTGGTTCGACGACAGCGCCGGACGCATTACGGCTATGTCCAGGAGTAGGCTGGCTAGAGTAATTGATGATCGACTGGTCTGTCCCTGTTCGGGTCGAACGGCTAGCCTTACTCCTGTTACTTCCGCTTCGGCTAGCGCTCGAGCGAGGAGTACGCCTAGAGCCGGAGCCCCTGTTGGATAGGGAGCGTAACCGACTCGGTTCCCCAAAAGCCATTGTATACCTGCCAGTCCCAGCTCGCTGAAGGTCAACTGGTTCCTCAGCCAAATGAGTCGTTTCGTCGGCCTCTGAGTCTTCCGAATCGCCCAAATCTAGATACGGAGATTTGGCTTCGGGCCGTTGAGAAGGTTGAGGGGACAGGGTTTTGATACTCGCACCCTCTATGATTGGGTCGATCTCGATGCTAGTTCGGCCGCGCCCTTGTAGCTCTCGAGGTGTAAGTCGAAAGTGACCGTAGACTTGCTCAACAGGACGTGTGTCGAGGGCGTATTGTCCTTCTCCGTCGTCGCTCGAATCCTCGCTATGCACGGAAGCCTCCCGTTCCAAAATCACTTTGACGCCTTGATATTCCTCCCCTTCCTTCACCTGCAAATCTCCCACCAGATATTCCGACCTTTTGCTCTCTCTGTCCGCTGTATTCTCTCTACTTTCATCTGACGCCCAGTCCTCACCCGACTCATCTCCAAAGTCCTCATCTCGCATACTCGGCTCGCCTTCGAACCCGGTAAATCCACTTTCTGTCGGCCAAAAAGAAGCCCAGGATGGAGGTGGAGGCGGGACAAATGAGCCCAATCCCGCCGTGCCTGTAGTCAGACCTTGTGGTCGGATAGAGTGCATTCGAGCATCGAGTGAAGGGTGCCCCATCCGGAGTTCTGCTCGCGGCCGAATGGCTCGATTGGGAGGAGGCGAAGGTACAGGACGGCGCTCTGGTATTGGCGGAGAGGGTTTGTTTGTCCTTTCGACTAGCGGCTGTCGAGGCAGTACATTGAGTTTGGGCGACGGAGCGAGAAGACCCAGTCGTGAACGGGACGACTTTTTCCGTTTCCTCCTCGGCAACGGGGCCACAGCTTCGGGGTCATAGCGATACACAGCTTCGCTGCTCTCGAGGATAAGTTGATTATAGGAGTCGTTGATGCCAGTAGGGACACTGAGATACGCGGTTTTCGTCGATTTAGACCAAGATTTGAAGTATCCTGTTTTAGGCTCGACAGTAGGGTTGTTTCGCGTGCTCTGGCAGCGAGATCCGTCCGTAGCTCCGCTTTCGACTCTAGCACGAGTATATCCGTTTCGAATCCGCGAAGTGGCTGCCACAGAGTGTCGATGTCGGTGTTGGTGTTGACTTCGACCGCGAGAGCGAACCGCGATGTATATTACGAGGCCGACGAGGATGAGGACGGATATTGTTCCGAATACGATGCCGACGATTATGAGGTCGCGAGAGCTGATTATCAAAACGTGAAACAGTTAGCATCATGATAGAGCCAGGAACTAAACGACGTACCTTGTGCTGGTGGCTTGCCCTCCAAGGGCCCGCTTGTGGGGCCGCGGCCATCTTCGTATCTGTTGAATCGCATAGCTCTATCAATACAGTAACGGATAGATCCAAGGTGAGTAAGATGGTGAAGCTAGCCTAAATGAATAGAATGAAACTAACCGGCCTTTGCGTTATGATGTGACCTTCGGCCTCTTGGGCAACCAGGGGCGGGCCAGAAGGCCATACCAACGGCATCCAGATTGCCTGTACAAGATTAGAGAAAACTTAACGACCACTATAGTACAGATACAACAAAGGTGATCACGATGGACATAAGACTTACCAGTGCCAATTAGAACACGGTTGCAGCAGCTCTAAAGAGCGCGGCCGCTAGATAGTCCTCGATCTCAGACCTGCAGAGGGATGTGAGGAACAAAACGTGGAGGAGTGAAGTGAGGTAAACATGGTAAGGTTGTCAAGCTGCACCGCCACAGGGATGGATGGAACATCATCTCATTTAGAAGCGCCGCCGGGCATGCCGGAGCTACCAAACAGGGAGAGACGGAGGCAAACTCGAAGTGAGCCCTAATAAAGCAATCGAGTACAGTGCTGTTGACGTTTTTTTTCTTACAAATATGTATATCCATGGCTGCGGGTATCGTTGCACTACTAGTGCGACACCGAATAACTCGTCAAACAAAGGAAGAAAATTACAATAAAGCGATACAGCACCCTCAAAGTTAAGCTCTATTTCGGGCAGAAGCCGTCCCAGTGGCTCAACGATTATATTTTTGGCTCTAAAAGGTACGTATTAATATAAGAGCGCGCTTGCGCATCGCAGTTAGTCATCGCCGCAACGGATTATACCGGATATGGAGCGCATGACCAGTACTCCTGTGTCATTAGTTTCAGACATCCCGCGCCTCACGCAATCGCTTACCTGAACAATTCAGGGTACACACGCTCAGAGTCTAGAGCTTTGAGTTGCCAAGAAAGCACTTGCTCTACTCTACTTAAGCAGCCCGCCGAGACCAAATACAGCATACAGAGAGAGACATTCTATTCAATCGGCGGTGATCCCCTACTGTAAGCAGGTCAATACTGATCATTCATCAGACTCGCTATCTTCCGAGTATAGTAGCCCCGGAAAGCTACCCGGTATCCTACTCAGGCTCTCTCCGAGTAGCTTTCGATACTTGTAGCCCCAGTCGTCGGCTATATCTAGTTTGTCACATATCCTGATGGACAATGAGTTCATACATATTCAACATATTGACTAATTAGAAGGCACTCTGCCCGGACTTACAAATCATACTGAAACTCCCAGCCCTGCCGCTCAAGGTTATCACATTGAGCCTCTGGATCCTTGTTTGTGCTTAAGTATCCCCAATAGCTGGTCGGATCAGATAATGCCGAAGGATGGCAATGATAATAAATATTTTCGGAATCTGCCGAACTGTTGCGTTGTACGACTTTTATGTGAAATTTGAGGCTCATGCCTATGTTACCAAAGGTAGTCAGCAAGTGCTGATCTACACGAGGCCTCTTTGACGGGTGACCTGCTTACAAAGGGACAAGGACTCCAACCCGACTTCCCTTGGTCGCGTTCTGTATTCACGAGCCCAATGCGCTACAAGGTCTTTCCACTCTAAGGAAGCGACTTGTGGTATGGAGGTCATCCATGATAAGCTGGTTATATCAGGGGGCAGCTCATATGTGAGCCAGCCAGCGGTGATTGTAGGAGTAGGAGGCCTGAACATTTGCCAACGATTGAGATGCCGATAACCCATGATAGTCTAAGTAACGCAGACGTGTTGCTTGTATGAGCATGTTCTACGTTTTGGCAACGCCTCTCACCTCTTTTTTTACAACTTGGTGGCGGGAAAGCGTGGCCCACTTGAAGTCACCCCGGTAACAATTTCCAGAGTATGTGCCAATTTCACCTGGGAGTATCGTGAAGGGGGGCGGCTGGGGTTGGAGCCACCACAAGTAGCTCGTTCTCGGGAATGCGTTGGCGCGGTCTGCCAACTGATATAATCTCAGCAGTGTGAACGAACCACGGCTCTGTACCATGTGATCTAATATAGCTGGCCAAGGGAAATCCTTCAGACGCCGATCGAAGACTGAAGCAAGGGTCTTCGTAACAGGATCGAAGCCCTTGGAGAACAGATAAAGTGACTATTAGACATAGCATATAGAGTGTTACATCGTCAGTATGGTTCACACAAATGCAATCGCAGCTCTGACGAACCAACGAGCAACCTGCGCGGGAGTCATTTGTTGGCGTGACAACGACCCGCCCAGTGGGATCCATACGTAGCTCTAAAGGGTACTGAAGCACTGTCATAGTTCTTCCTAGCTATGTATAAATTATCGTGACCTACCACATCCCGTCTGCCCCTGAAGAATGATTGAACTGACTAAGTTGAATATCAATGCTTAGATCAACAGCCTGACGGTGAGTATCGGCAGCAAGCTCTCACTAATAAATCGCGAAACTATGTTGCTTCATTAGCACTAAAGTAGAAATATACCGGATTGGGTTGACATACGCATCTTGCCAATGCGGAAGGATCGTTTACGGAATGTAAAAACTCTTCGTAGGGCAGCAAAGCTGAAGATCCAGAGGTTATAATTTTAGGAACGTATCGTTTGGGTTTAACATACCCGAGGTAGACACAATTCCGTTCAGCCACGGGCCTTTGGTAACGCCAATTATGGTGGCAATATTTGGATGACTAAGCCCAGTGTAAAGTCTCATCTTATAGATCGAACGTGGAGAACGCCTACAGATGTTGTGACATCCATTTAAGCTCCTGTCTTACTCTCTAAATTTATCATTAGACATTGCGTTATAGTCCCGCACGAGGAGAAGTGCATACTGCTTCGGCGTCCGCTGTATTCGTTGAGCTGTAAGTGACATACGTGACATGTGTGGCTCCCACACGCCCGGAGCGCCGACATGTGTGCCCTTCCCAATCCTGAATTTTTTGATAAGACTCAGAGTTATAGTCAAACCAGTATCCTTGGAGGTGTAACGGTAAAACAACTTGGTCAAGTATTTCGTGTGTGTTGATGACGTTGAGCTAGCCGTGAAAGCAATCAGTAAATAGTAGCTAGCTAGTTTAATGTATTTGTTTTCTTACCTGGCCGGCCTCTAACGTAGCCAAACTCTGAACCTGTAGTCTCAACTGTGGATGGTGTGAGTATCTACCTCAAAATTCATGTGTGAGTTAGCCCACACGGGCGCACCTCAGTCAGTTTAACAAGGTCGTCAAGCCTTTGCCTCAGGTCATCCAGTAGCTCGAGCTCAAGTTCGGACTTGCGATAGTCATGGCGACCCAGGGAAGATGCTTCGTTGAACGTGGTTTGGATATTTTGTAGCTCGCTGGGGTCAACGAATGATTAGCATAATCGCCGTCAGACTCGATATGACATGGCACTCGTACTCACGTCTCCAGTTCTCGGACATCTCCGGACCCCAGAAACGTCATTGCATCGATTATTCGCATCAAATATCGAGCTTTGAACACTAACGCTGAACAACGATCTCGTTGAAACGGCGAGTCCTAAACAGTGGCTACGTGAATCATTCGGTATCGAGACGAGCCATGATTTGAGACCTTCAAACTGTTGACCAGTGATTCTGCAGCGAGCCTGAGCTCGCGAAATCCGGGTAGGGGTATGGTAAGACTAGATGATATCGGGGACATTTTGTCTTGAAAGAGACGCTTCGAAACGCTGTGTAGAGAGCGTTTGACTCGCGTAGGGGAGTCTGAACTATGAACCATATGTTGAGGAAGTAGTTTCGAACAAAGGTGACGAGAATAGGGGAGCTTGTGGCTTAAATGGAACCTGGGAGACGGTGGCAAAGTTATAGCGTTCGTCGGCTATGCGGTGTAATCCGCGGCTCAACAAGGGCACGCTCTTGCCCCTCACTCCACTTTATCAGGCCAGTGTATCTCAAGCTACTCACAGAAGACCGTTCTGGCGTATTATATGGATGTGATCGGTTTCGTACTGTGTGTTATACTCTTGATGACCCGGATGACACGAATTTTAACACCCGGGATGTGAAATTTCCACAATCGCCGGAAAAGGAGGCAAA
>WSTH01000129.1:0-38586 GCA_019616345.1 Ceratobasidium sp. 395 | reverse complement strand
ATAAATATTTGCTGACGGAGCTGATAAATCATATTTGTAATCCCAAAAAATGTTTTTGGATGCCTTCCCAAAAAGGTAATGTTTCATTATAAGGCTAGACCCAGTGGATTCTGAGCACTCCTCAGTTCCCTAATTGGGTCAGGAGAGCTCTAAACTGCCATAGATGGCTAAGGAGAGGTCCTGATACCCACAGGTAGGTTCAGAGTACTTTGATGAAAGGTGGGGTAGCGGGAATCCCTTCAAAGAACTTCCCACTCAGCATGGTTTTTGCTGATGCATTGACCAGAAGTGAGGCAAAGGGTTTCTGCATGTATGTGGTATTTGTAGGTCATATGACGAGTTGCACAGGGCTCTTGGCAACAATGCTCTGGGCTTGGCCCAAGGGTCTAGACTTTTGGTGGATGGAAAAGGAAGTGGGTCTAGATGTGACAGGGTCGGCAGGTTTGGGTTCAGAGTGAGCTGGAGTCTCCACAGCCACCTTGGCAGAGGTCTTGCACATAGGGGCAGGGGGTCAATGGCCATGTTGTCGGAATCAAGAGTAGGAGTGGGAGTGTTGGCGATGGGATCAGTGGAGATGGATTTGTGGTCAACAAGTTTCACCGGAGGAAGGGGGATAGTGGTGGGAGTAGGCGTGATACTAATTGCTACCAATGCAGTTCTTGAAGTAGGTTTTGGCAATCTTAGAATATTTGTCAAGTGCATTGTCCAAGGTGTTGATGCAAAGTATAATTTCATTCCGGAAATGGCTGGTTAGGGAGGAAAGTTTGTCTTCAGAGGTGAAAGGGGTGGAATACAAAGTAGCTGCTGCAGAGATCTTTTCAAGTCTATCTGTCAAGCCTGTACTAAGGTAAAAGAAGAGAGCACGTAAAAATCTCTATTAGGCGAGAGATTGAGTTCTTGAGGAGACCTCTTTTGTCATGACTTGACACGCTTCCCATAATATAATCTCAATTTACTATCTTTTTCAGAAACACTTTCCTTTTAAGGAACATTTGTCTTATGACCAAGCACTTACTTAATATCTCATATTTCATAATAACCTTTATCTATATCACATGTTCTAGAATGTTCCAGATGTCACAGCTCTCTCAACGATGGTGGTATAAGTATGAAGTATGCCCAACTGATAGGGCAGGAACTTAGTGGATGTGAGAAAGAACTCTAGATTGACGAGGAGGTCAAGTTCTTGGTCTGTAACCTCGAACTTGCCCTTGGTTATATACAACAGAATGCACAGTCTTGTATCTATGTGTACAAAGAACGAGTCATACTAATTTGATATCAGGTGTGAAATGAGAAGGATTAGTAAGACTTCTGGAACATTCTATGATCACGTGGCTTTCTGACTAAGAGTCCCTGATGACAAAGGTTACAAAGGATAACTAAGCTTATGACAAATGTTCCATAAAAGGAAAGTATATCTGAAAGAATTGTCATAAATCTGAAATATATTCTAGGAGTCGTGTCAAGTCATGACACCAGAAGTCTGACTAATCCTTCTTATTTCACATCTCATATCAAATTAGTTGTGACTTGTTCTTTGTACACATAGATGCAAGGCTGTGCTTCTCTCTGTATATAACCAAGGGCAAGTTCGAGGTTACAGACCAAGAACCTGACCTCTTCATCAATCAATAGTTCTTTCTTACATCCTCTTGGTCACTGGGCTATCAGTCGCCCATACCTTTACTTTATACCAACTCATTGTCGAGAGAGCTGTGACATCTTTTGAACTCGACCCTGCTTATATACATGTAGAAGCCACTATCAAATCCACATGCGCAAACATATGGTGCAATCGTGAGTCATACATGAATTGGCAACCACAGCTGAAATACAATGACTCAGCAATCCAGAACATTCCATAAGTCATGTGATATAAAATAACCCTTAAAATGGAACTGTCCAATAAAAGAGCATAGTAAATAAGAGGATAATTGGAATATGTGTTTAGAGGTGTGTCAGGTCATGACACTACCCCCCGTCTAGACCCAATGGTCCTTGGCAGCCTTAGCGTGACGTTTGTGGAAGTTGTGCAGTTTGGCCAACGTGTTCTTCATGTTCTCGTAAGGCTCCCAGGTGTTGTCTTGGGGGCCCCAACCTTTCCAACTGACATGGTAAAGGACTTTCTTTTTCTTATTGTATCCCAAATCTAATACCTTTTCAACCTCGTATTCTTCTTCACCTTCAGGGGTGACTACTGTTGGTAAAGGTGTGGGTTCTCTGCCAAAAGGATCATCCTTTTTTAAGGCAACTTTAGAAACGTGGAACACTGGATGGACTTTCATGGCCTTAGGGAGTTCCAACTTGAATGCGTGACGTCAGCAAAAACACGTTTTCTTCCGTAGCGCTATGTAGCGCTACCTAGCATACAGTAGACCATCGGACCACCGTAGAGAGGTCCCCCATAGATAGCACTACAACTGCTATGATTTCTCTACCGTAGACAATCTGTAGCATCCATTCCTGGAATTGCTCCTGTGTCCGTTTCTTAGACTGTGTCTACCGTGGCACTACATAGCACTCCGGTGATTATACCATACCCTTCAGTATTTCTACCTCACACCCCAGTAACTTTCTTCTTCGTCATCCAGCAGTCTTAACAGGTGCTGTAGTAGCCATAAGCTTCGCGTAGCGCTACAGTAGTACTAGGCAGGCATCCGGAGTGGTAGGCGTAGAGACAATTTATTGCCCTGTGCCTTTGAAACCGCCGAAGCTGATCGTATATTACTGGAGAGCTATTGATGGTCTACGGTAGCCGTTGGCAGACTTACGTATAGTCCTGTAGAGCTGCCTTCTTATTTCTATAAGCTATGACTAATCTGTAGCACTAAGGTAGCAGTTTGTAGCTCACGCGCATAAGCTTGTAGAGTTTTGTATTCGACTGTGTCGTTTTGTATTCTATCCTATGACCTTGTATTTACTCGTATTACTTTGTCATGTGTTCGTTGCATTCTTTAGCGGGTTGTAGTTCTTGCCCCCGGTCTGAATCTTTATGTTAGCATCACAATCAAGAGTGTCATCAGCTGTCATTAGACGTGAGATGATCTCGAACGGTAAATGTACAGCGCGGAAAAATATGGGGGCGGTAACGAGTCACCATAGGAACAAAATCAAACTTGGGTGGCGTAGGAATGGCAAATGCGTATATAAAACAGGGAAGGCAGGGATAGAGGAGTGGGGATGGGGACGGGGGGTAGGCGTGTGTAACACGAGAAGGGTGAGCGTATATAATGCCTCAATGTCCATATGCAACCTATTGGGGTGGTGAACGTCCGTCAAACCGCGTTAGAAAAGTATACAAAATAAATTAAGACGCAAAGGATGCAGCGTTCGTGACGGGAGGGAGTAATGAAGGAGGGGCAGACAAGTTACCCGAGGCCAAGATCGCGGCAGATAGCACACTGTACGCGAGTAGTGTTAGATAAGCTCGTAGAGTCACGCATAGACACGTACCCATGTTGGAGCTAAGCACTCTTGCGGCTACTTCTTGTCGAAACTCCTGTCCTGGTCCCACTCTCGCCTGGGTCTCTCTCCTTCCCTTTCGACACCTTCTTCCCCTTCCCCTTCTTCTCCTTTGTCTTGGGAAGCTCCTTGGCCAGCTCGTCGCCCTCTACGGCAAGATCTTTTGTGCTTGGCTGCACGCTCGACGACTCTTTCGTGGGAAGTTTCTTCGTGGGCGAGCCGGCCGTCCCAACACTAGCCCCAGTTGGCTGCTTTGCGGCCTTGCGCCCGGACTTCCCCGACGCTGTGCTGTCTGATGGAGAGGCTATGTCGCCGCCGTTCTTGCTATCATCCCCTTCATCTGTCTCACCCTGCTTCTCGGGTTTCTCCACGTCCTCATCCAAATCCAAGTCGACATCCACGTTCTTCTCGTCGCGCTTTGGTCCCTTCCCAGTATTATCATCAGCGTTGCCTTCATCACTGGACAGATCGCTAGAATCGGGGTTCTTTGGGGCTGCCGCTGAGAGACGCGTTTTGGGCACCCCACTAGTATCCTTGCTTGCCGGGCTCAGCTGAGCAACCTTTGGCGCCAGACTGGTCTGGGCGCTCTTGTGACTCGAGCCTGTAGGTTTTGTCGCAACTGTTGGATCTGAGTTGGACTCGGACTCGGACTCGGACTCGGAATCGCTCAACTCGCTGCTCGACTCACTTGAGCTAGAGTTGTTTTTGCCAGCACAGCCGGGCTTGCTCGGCAGCGCCTCGGGTAGAGCTGGTAAGGACCGGGGCTTGGACGGGGGCGGCGAGGACGGGGGCTTGGACGGTGAAGACGGCAACTCCGGAACTGTTGAGAGCCGAGACTTTGGTTTTGGTTTCAGCTTCAGCTTCTGCGACGAGGTCAACTTGCCTGCAGAACCACTAGGCTTGCTCAACAAGGTTTTCGAGTTCTTTGGTTTGCTCAACCCGCTAGGCTTGCTCGACGAGGGGGCAGCCTTGAACCCAGAGGTAGGCCAGAGCGCGAGTGTGGGCTCGTCGTCACTGCTGCTCTCCAAGTTGGAGAGCGTGAGGCAATTTTTGTCATCACCATCAGGGATAGTCGTGATCTTGCCCGAGCCGTTCCTACAATAGATGCAATAGAATTAGTGAATATACAATCTGTCTCATGAAAAGAACATACAGGGCCGCCTCATATAAAAGCGTGCGGACCTTCACATGGACTTCCTCCTTAACTTGTCCCATCCACCAATGGACATTTTCCAGTTGCTGGTGCCACAGGTTGTAAAAGGTGTCGAAATCAAGTTTTTCTTCCACAAACTTGCCAGTACAATACTGTTGGACTGCAAATTAAAGCTCATGGCAAAGTTATCATAGTGTGCCAACACAAGTAAGATGATGTAAAAACTCACAATGGCCACTGCGGTTGCGAGCGCGTTTGGCAGAACCGGATTGTAGTCCTCGGGAAACCTAGTGGCGGACGACTTTTGGCTGGCAAAATACAGCTGCTGAAGAGCGTGGATAATGAGCGGGTGCTCATAAAGACCGTTGCAACCGTCGACTTTATCCTAAATCAAGGTTAGCCGACCGATAGTCTTCAGTACTCAAGGACTTACGCCCTTATAAAGTTTCTTCTTCTTGATCAGATACTTGACATGGTTCTTCAAATCCTCACCCTTAAGCGTGTCCAACCCATAGACCACAACAGCTGGCCCACTGATGTTGCGTTTGGCGTGAGACTGGTAACTACTAACCCGATCCGTTGTCTGAAACCTTACTTCAGAAACCACACATAGCTAAGAGTTGAATGAACTTACGATTCGTACGTGGTATTGGTCGCACGGATACTTTTCAGGCGTAGTCTCAAGCTGTTTTGTTGCCTCAACCCAACACTTCCAAATGAGACGCTTGAAATTACCACCGGTGGGACATGTGCCGTCCGACCCCAATTGCGCGCTCACGAGACTAAATGTTTCATCCAAGATCCGCAGTTCCAGGCCCACATAATCACCGCGCCTGGCTCGCTCTTTGCCCTGGCCCGGGGCAGCCTTGAACGTGATATCAATGACGCAGGCTCGTGGAGCAAAAATCTAACATACCCTTTTCTTCTTAGGTTTCTCCTCCACATCCTCCATCCCCTCATCCAAGTTGGATGGGCCAAGCATCTCGGAATTGGGATCCGCAAAGGCAGGGCCGGAAGTAGGAACAGCGGCCAAGGCCTTGGGTGCCTGAGAACCAGCGCGCAAAGCCAAGGGCGCTCGAGATGACTGGCGCGATATCGAATGCAGTCCCTTGTTGAGCGAGGAAGATGCCGCGTGAGAAGCCGACATAGACGCCGGACCGGAGACAGAACAGTTGCCATTTGATTTTGATGGCTTGATATTATCTAAAACGGGAAATATTAGGGTGCGTGAGATGAATAGAACAGTTGTTAACTTACTGAGCGCAGCCGTGCGCTGACGCTTCAACTCGGCCCCACCGCGATCGGTTGAGGATGCGCGCTTGCGAGTGGCGGCAATCGGGGTATCGGCCACACGGGCAGCCTGTTTCTTCGCGGACGCTAGCGCATTGATGGGAGAACCTAAAGACTTGATCTGTGATGATTGAGGTACTCAGCATATCGCAGTGGAGAAATGAGTTTTGAACTTACTGATGCAGGCAAAACAATGGCTGCAATCCTCTTGGGCGCTGGCGTCTTAGCCACTGGTGGAGCCTTGGCAGCGGCCTTCAATGTCTTCGGCTTTGGTGGCTTCGCATGCGGCCCACTCGTCAACAACACCTTCGCCGCATCCTCGCCCGCCAGATAAAATGCTTCAAGATCCTCGTAATCAACCATATCAAGGATGTTGTAGGGGATTATGTCACGGTGGTGGATGATGTTCTTGTATTGCTGGGCCTTGGCCTCGTCCGCATTGAGTTTGGTAAGGATGGCTATGTAGCAACACACATTTGTTAACGTGAAATCTACAAAAAACGACAGAACTCATGATCATCAACCTCGTCGTTGGCCGCCTTTTTCGACTTGGTGTTCTTTTTCTTCGACTTGGTTTTTTTGGGCGATTTGATCGCCTCGGTTTCAATTGCCTCGGTTTCGGCAGTGTTCAGAGCAGCCACTTCTGCGCGAATGTTCTTAGTGCGCTGCCTCGACTCGTAATTAGATTTCGACTTCACAACACCTTCGTCTGATTCCAGACAGATTGAGTCAAATGAACGAAAACAAAAAACAAAAAAACTAAAATAGCAAACATACCAAAATCTTCAATAGCATTGGTCTTTGTTATGGCTCGTTTTGAGCGACCGGTACCCTCTTCATCCATCTCAGTTGAGTTTGAGGTTCGGGGGGGGAGAAGAATGGTAGCAGACAGGAACTGAACAGTCACGGTAGCGAACCGGACCAAGACGCAGACCCTGAGCTAACTCAGGGACCTCTATTTGTACTCACCTGCCCCCCGTCGCCTGTTCTAACTCACTCATAACTCATTATGGCCCACAAACCGTACTCATGCCCGCACTGCAACAATAGATTTCGAACGAGAGCCCAATTACATGCGCATATACCGTTGCATTCTCCTCGACTCAACTGTCGTACCCCCTCGCCGGAACCCTCCTCGTTGGCGGGACCCTCCACCCACAGTCCAAACTACATCTGCCAGTTCTGCGGCAAAAGACTACTCAGTAACACAGGGTTAAATCATCACCTACACCAGGACCCAGAATGTAGCCCAGTCTACAACGAGTGGGCCCAACACCCCGAACCCCTAGTGGACCACACGCCAGAACCCCCCATCCCACGCACGCCATCCCCACAAGGCAATTTGTCTGTAAGTGGGAGCGAGGATGAAATCCAGAGCAAGCCTGAGAGCCAGAATGGCAGAAGTGATCGTGAGCAGGAGAGCGCGAGCAACAGCGTACAACACAGTGCAGATCATGTGAGCCACAATTGTAGGAGCACCAGCAATGGTGATGCCGAGCACAAAGGTGGGATTGAGGTTGGGTCCGGGGTCGGAGTTGAGGTTGAGGGCGAGATTGAGGTCGAGGGCGAAAGCGAGAGTGGAAGCGAGAGCGAGAGCGAGAGCGGAAGCGGAAGCGACAGCGACAGCAGCAATGAAGAAGACAAATGGGAAGGATCATGGGAACAATCAGGGGCGGGAATGGAAGGCGGCTCACCCGTAAACACATCCCATCCAAACACTCCTCCAGACACTCCCGACGCCGACGCCGCCATGCACGCGGCGAACGCACCACGCGAACCCCCACGACTAAAGAAACAAACCGATGAGTACAATAAGACAATATGGGTTGAGGAATACCCTAACCCTCTAGCGGGGGAGGAACTTTGAAACGAACCTCCTCCAAAGAAGGGCTTTTACCCTGATGTTGGCCAGCTAAAAAACGCCGAAGCATTCTAAATTGCTAAATTATTACTGGAGTCGGGCATGAGCGTGCATAATAGGAATTGTTATCTGTGCTTAAAAGGAGTGAGTATTGATAATTAACACATACACCCACCTATCTCACCGAATGCAGATTCGTGCGATGATGCCGTGGGAGACAAATTGAGTGATGATGCAAGACGTAGATAAACTGCCGCACGGCCCAAGCTGGACGGTCCAGGCGTACAAGATACCGGGAGACCTGGGCACAGAGACTGCGGAGTCCTGGTGTCGAAACGCGTTCAAGGCCGTGAAGACACTATTAGGTGATAAATTATTAGGTAAACATATTCAGTTCAAGGCGTATCGAAAATATACCTCAGAAGACGGGAAGGAGAGGATTCGGGACGAGATTTTTACCGCAGACTGGATGTGGCGTACACAGGTGAGTCAATGAATTGCACTTGCCATGGGCCAATGAGTGCTTACGTTGTATGCATTAGGATGCCATCCCAGACCCGCACGCAACCATCATAAGCGTGATAATATCGTCAGATGAAACAAAATTGACAACATTCAGCGGGGATAAAAAGGCGCACCCGGTATACCTCACAATCGGGAACATTCCCAAGCGGCTCCGACAGCGCATCTCTAAGCGCACCAATATCCTGATCGGTTACTTACCGGTCCCAAAACTGGACTGTATTTCGGATAAGGAACAACGCAAAGCAACTCGGCAGAAGTTGTTCCATACCTGCATGAAGAACGTCCTGCAGCCACTGCAGGACGCTATCAACACGGGTGGTATCAAGGTCAGGTGCGCGGACGGTGGTGTTTGGCGCATCTATCCGCGCCTGGCGGCATATATTGCTGATTTCCCCGAGCAATGCAAAGTCGCATGCACGAGGACTACGCACTGCCCGTTGTGCACCGTTCGCCCAGACAAACGAGGCAATTACAAAGACGCACCGCCGCGCCAAGCCACAGTCGTCCTGGAGGCCCAGGAGAAACACAAAACCACAGGGTCGGCGATGTTCAAGCGGTTAGGGTTGTTCCAGATCAAACCGTTCTGGGACGAGTTCCCGTATGTCAACGTTGGATGTTTTCTGACGCTGGATTTGCTGCATCAACTACATAAGGGGGTGCTGAAAGACCATCTTACCAAGTGGGCCATGCATATACTTGGCAAAGCAGTAATCGATGAGCGACACAAGTCAATGCCCGAGTACCACAGCATGCGACATTTCAAGAACAGGATTTCGGCGGTTTCTCAGTGGATGGGGCGAGAACTTAAAGAAATGGCAAAAGTTCTCTTACCGGTGATTTCTGACACTGCAGACTGATTGGTTGTTGTTGCGGCGCACGCGTTGTTGGATTCCATATATCTGGCGCACTTGTCTTCGTTAACTGACAGTGAGCTTGACGCAATGGAAACCACTCTACGCACCTTTCACAAGCATAAAGAGATCTTTCGCGTGAGGGGCGCAGTTAAAACAAAGAACGCATCTCATGGCATACCAAAAGTCCATATGATCCAACACTATGTTTGCCTTATTTGTGAACTTGAAACGGCGGATGGATATAACACGGAGACTTCGGAACAATTGCATATTGACTTTGCAAAGATGGGTTACCGAGCATTGAATAAAGTCAATGCGACCAAACAAATGGCGCTTTATATTCAGCGCATGGAAGCATTGGCGATGCATGCGGCGTACCTGGAGAGTGAGGGGAAAGTTATACCCGATGCCCCGAAGCTTTGAGTCAATGGCCAAGACGAGGAGGATTTAGAGGACCAGGAGGGAGGGTGGGACAAATGGGATGAGGAGGAAGAAGAATATCAAGATGCAATCGACAACGCGGCGTTAAGGGTGGGGGTTGCGGTAACGTTTGACCAGTGGTTGATAAACGGGCGACCAGTTCCAGGAAGTGGTCGTGGTGGTACGTGAGAAGTCGAGGAACCACATGAGGGCGTTGATGCGGCCGCCAATCCCCTGCTCTATCACCCTGTCCCTGAGTATGTAATCGCAAAAACTCCAATGTTTAGCAATGTTTCCCTTGACTACCTTGCAGAAGAACACGGCGCTACAAAACTACTCACCTCGCTGCGTACTTTTGTTCAACGAGTTAGGCCTGGCACTCGTCGCCGCGACATCCCAAGCGATATCAAGTTGAATGTATGGTCACGTGTCCGACTTGTACATTCGCCCGCTCCCTTCAAACCCTCCAAAGGGCCAACCTTGAACGTCATACGCGCATGGCCGGAAAAAGTCGACGTTTTCGAACGCGTGTCCCGTCCTCCACGATTCGACACCGTTCTCGTCTTGACGGACCCGGGGAATAGCGGTATTCATCGTGAGTAAAATTTTACATAATTTCATGAATTTGACTTACCTTTTTCAGGTTATCGTGTGGCACGCGTGCGTGCTATATTTGAGATCCCTGACAGATACGACCTCTATAAAGGGGAACTCGTATACGTTGAGATGTTCAACGAGATCCCCCCACGGCCAGAGGCACTGATAGGCTTGTTTACAAGCACCCGTTCCATCCAGTCCGGCTCGCGCATCACCGCCGTCTTCCCCCTTTCCAAACTCCGTTTGACGTGTCACCTGGTGCCGCGATATCGTACCTTCCACATCAAACCGGACGAAATCCTTTACCACGTGGACGTGCTTCAGCTGTGCGAAACGTTCTTTATCAACGTCTTTGCCAGCTATTTCTGGTACAAACTGATTCGACATTAGGGTCAACAGGGAGGGGACACGTAATCTATCATCGGTAAGTCATTTTCATGTTCTTCGATTCGTAACTTGACCACTTTTCCAGGCCGTGGACTACGGCGGGCATGAAGTTGCCCAAGACGCTAGCGTGTCCTAGCCTGGCTATCTTGTTTGCCCCTTTTGTACTGAACTCCATCTTGTGCCGTGCCGCCTTGCCCCATGTTTTTTTCATTTTCACTCCAACCCTCGCCCCACCTCTGTCGCTTGTTTTATTAGTTGCGCACGCTTCGTTCACATCTTCCCCCTCAGAGAGAGGTGAGTATTTTTGACTCATATTTGTTGTAGTTTCACATATATTGTGTAGTCCTCCTCGACGTGTCAGCCATGGTGCTTGCCTCGGATCATTACAGGACGTCTAACGAGCTAGAGAGAACAGTCAGCTCCCCAGCTTTTGTAGACCTCAGGCGCCTGGTCAGTAGCCGCATTTACACGCTTTTGGCAGGATGCTAACAATGTTTTCTTATCTTGAATCAGGCGGCGCAACAGGGTGACAATTTACTGGATGTAAATTCGGTACATATATTTTCTTCGGTTGACAATGTCAAACTCAAGCTAAACCTCGTCTGCAGTCCGGCGCTGCTCTCGGTCTTACCCCTGGCCCCAACGAGCGGTGTGTTGAGCATGCCGCTGATCCAGAGCGCGCTCAATTTGTCGCCGGGGTTCTGTGCGGTGCATGTACCCTAGTTCGGGGCCCATCCGGACTTTACGTACGTTCATCCACACAGCTGTATTTGTGCAATGAGGCTAATCATTCTACCAATATCTCTGCCTTGTTACTCCTTCCTGCCCTGTCATTGCTCCCTTTTTTGATGGCGCAATCTCTCTGTGGATCGGCAATCTGCATATAACCTTCATTGGATTTTGTCACCGATTTGGGTTTATATGTTGATCTGTGACAACTGCCATCGCTCTCGATTTCACTCCTGCCATGTCTCAGTGCTTGGCGTCAAACTACCTTCGTTGGCCATCTTCTCGTGGCTAATCATCTGCTCTGTTTACCGCCGGTCTTTGGTGCCTCGTGTCTCCTTCTGTGCTGTTGCTATGTTGGTTTCTGTGGCACAACCTCTTGTTCCGACCGGGGGCTGGATTGTTATATACTGGCTCAATATTTATGTCTCCCTTGGGTTATCCGCTCATCTCCCTCATCTGCGCGCTCCATCGCCTCGGTTTTGGCCTCCCTGACTTGGTACTTACTGCCGCAATGTATGGCAAACTCACCCCATGAAAACGACACGCTCGACTTTTGCCGTATATCTATTGCTTCTACGAACAAAACTTATTGTTTTTATCTTGCCTCGCCAACTATTACTCTCGCCCTCTCTATGCACGATCTCAACTATACTCAACCGTCCGCACTCCACGGTCCAACTTTGGCGTCCATCCGCCGCTCCAACACCCACCCTCAAAAACCCCTATTTTAGCCGCCGCTCTGAACACTTCCTCAATCATCCAAAATACAGCGGCCAACATCTTTGACCGACATCTATTTGTCTGCCCTCAGTCCTTCGCCGTTGTGCCACGGCATGGCGCTTGACGACGGTGTGATACCGACATCTTATGCATATACCCTGCCGCAAGGCCCCTCCATTAACTATGTAAGTCTTTTAGCATTGTTATTTTTGTGCGAGGAGGCTGATTATCCCATCCGCTGCGTTGATCACTCTGTCTTGTCATACCTTCCTTGCCGTCGCTCCCTTGTTTGATGGCGTGATCTCCCTATGGCTCGGCGTTTTGCACACGATCTTCATTGGATCTCATGGCTAATCTGATCTATTTATCGCCTCGGTTTGATGGCCTCGTGTCTCCTTCCCTGCCATCGTTGTTGCCTGACTTGCTCGGTGGCGCAATTGTTTTTACTCTATTTGTGGCCATCCCCTTCACTGGATCACATATTCATCTTCCTTGGGATCTTGGGTTCCATTTCTCCCATCTCGGTTCCCGCCTCCCTAATTTGGCTCTTCCACTATGCTTACCGCCGCGACGTACGGCAAAACTGTCGGCACTTGCCCCTTGAAAATGATGTTATCAACCTCCGCTGTATGTTCCTTGACTCCACGACCAATACTTATCGTTATTATTTCGACTTTCCAATCATTGTCCTGGCTTTTGCTATGCACGATTTGGATTACTTCCCCCACCGCATCTGTCAAGCCTTTACTCAGGTAAGTAAAAGAACAAGTAAAAACCTCTATTAGACAAGAGGTCGAGTTCTTGAGGGGACCTCTTCGAACTCGACCCGGTTTATATACATGCAGAAGCCACTATCAAATCTACATGTGCAAACGTATGGCGCAATCGTGAGTCATACAAGAATTGGCAACCACAGTTGAAATATGATGACTCATCAATCCAGAACCTTCCATGAGTCATGTGATATGGAGTAAACCCAAAAAGGAAACTGTTCAAGAAAAGGATATGGTAAATACGAGGATATTCAGAATATATTTAGTTAGAGGCGTGTCAGGTCATGACACTACCCCCCGTCTAGATCCGAGGATCTTTGACAGCCCTTGGGTGGCGTTTGTGGAAGTCGCGTAGTGTTCCCAATGCATGTCTGCTCAAATTCTCATAGGTCTCCCAAGTGTTGTCTTGGGGACCCCAACCTTTCCAACTGACGTGGTATAGGACATTTCTTTTGGCATCGTAGCCAGAGTCCAAAATCTTTTCGACCTCGTATTCCTCCTCGCCCTCAGGAGTGATAACAGGAGCTGGAGGCGGGGGTTCTCTGCCAAAGGGATCGTCTTTCTTCAGGGTCACTTTAGAAACGTGGAACACTGGATGAACTTTCATAGTCCTTGGAAGTTCTAATTTGAACGCATGTGTCCCTACTTTCTTTAATACCTTAAAAGGGCCAAGCCACCTGGCAGCAAGCTTCTTGGAAGGGCGATTTGTAGTGATGTCCTTACTCAAGAGCCAAACCTTAGCTCCTATTTTAATAGTTTCTGGCGCGCGGTGTCTCCGATCGTAGTATTCCTTGATCTTCTCGTTGGACAAGTCAAGCGCGGCCTTTAATTCATCGTAGTTGCTTTTGAGCCAGTTAGCACGTTCGTCTGCAGCTGGTACGTCGCCGATAGAATTGTCTCCTACTGCAAACCTAGGGTGGAAACCATAACACGCATAAAAGGGACTTTTGCCGGTAGAAGAGTTCACGCCGTTATTATATGCAAATTCTGCCAACGGGAGTAGTGCTACCCAATTGTCTTGGCGGTGTGAGATATAGTGGCGTAAGTATCCTTCGACTGCTTGGTTAGCGCGTTTGGATTGTCCATCCGTCTGAGGTCGGTAAGCGGTGGAGAAGTGGGGTTGAATGTTCAATCGCGCGTATAGTTGTTTCAAGAACTTGGAGTTGAAGTTGGGACCACGGTCTGAAATGGTTTTGTTGGGGAGCCCGTGTAATTTCCAAACATAGTTTACAAACAGATTGGCTACATCGACTGCGGTGGCGTTAGAGGTAGTAGGTATGAAGTGGACCATCTTAGAGAGTCTGTCTACTACGGTGAATATGGCGTCAAAACCTTCGGACTCTGGAAGTTGGACAATCAGGTCGTAAGTGATTTCCTCCCAAGGTCGATTAGGTAGGTCAATAGGGTTTAAGAGACCTGGGGGAAGCTGATTACTGTGCTTGTTCCTAATGCACGAGTCGCAGTGGCTGACGTATTGGTTCACTGACTTCTTCATGGATGGCCAGGTATATTTGCGATTCACAAGTTCCAAGGTCCTGAATTGACCTGGGTGGCCTGCTGTAGGGGAGTCATGGCGGCTTTCGATAATCATTTTGCGGATCTCCTGGTCTTTGGGTACAAATATCTTTCCTTTAAAGATTAGGAGTCCGTCTTTCCATTCCCAATGTTCTACCTTGTCGTTATCCTGAAGTGCCTTAATAATTTTAGTTAGGCGTTCATCTTCCAGGATTGCGTCGCGGATGCGTTCATCGATGTCTGAATCAGGGGAAATTGCTGCAACGAAAAGGTCTGGGTGCAGCAAAGCTTGGCTTTCACCCCCCTCTTTAGGACGGTGTTCCTCCTTTCTCGATAGTATGTCCGCTCGACGATTTTGTGAACCGGGTTTGTACAAAATTTGATAATTGAAATCGGCAAGGAAGTTTGCCCATCTGGCTAGTCGACCAGTAAGGGACTTAGTAGTTTTGAAATATTCCAAGTTTTTGTAGTCCGACAGAACTTGGATTGGGAGGTCTGTGCCGACTAATAGGTGTCTCCATTCTTTGAATGATTTCACAATGGCCATAAGTTCCTTGTTGTAAATGTCATAATTGCGCTCTGCCGGGTTATTGGACTTGGACATGAACGCGATGGGATGGAGCTTGTCGTCAGGACCTATTTGAGAGAGGACGGCGCCTGTAGCAAAGTCAGAGGCGTCGCACTCGACGAAGAATTGTTTTTCTGGATCGGGTTGGATTAGGAGGGGGGCCGAGCGTAGCGCGTTGCGGAGTGCCTCAAACGCCTCTCCTTGTTCCTTTTCCCAGACCCAAGGTTGTTCTTTGCGCAGCAGCTGAAATAATGGGGCTGCTATGCGCGAGTAGTTAGGGACAAATTTCCGGTAAAAATTTACAAATCCCAGAAATTCTTGGAGAGTTTTAACTGAAGACAGAGTACCCCATTCAATAGCCTTAGTGACTTTTTCCTGATCAACCTTAACACCTTCCGGGGAGATGATCAAGCCAAGGTAGTCAATCTCCTCAACGTCAAAGAAGCATTTTTCGAGGTTGCAATAGAGGCCATGCTTCTTAAGGCGTGAGAGGACGTCCTTAACGTGTCCTTTGTGTAACTTCTTGGATTTTGAAAAGATTAAAATATCGTCTAAGTAGACTATGACGAATATATCCAAGATGTCGCGCAGGATGTCGTTCATGAAGTGTTGGAAGGTTGCCGGTGCGTTTGTCAGACCAAAAGGCATTACCAGATACTCGAATAGACCGTATTTTGTTTTGAATGCTGTCTTCCATTCATCACCCTCCTTGATACGGACTAGATTATAACCCCGTTTTAAGTCCAGCTTAGTAAATATAGCTGCGCCACGGAGTTTTTCTATCAAGTCGTTGGTTCGGGGAAGGGGGTAGACGTTTTTGACAGTCATATCATTCAACTGGCGGTAGTCTATGCACATTCGTAGTTTGCCATTTTTCTTCTTGACAAATATAACAGGTGAGGCCACCGGGGACCCTGAAGGTCTAATCAGTCCATGCGCGAGTTGGCGTTTGATAGTTTCACGCATTTCTTTGTCTTCTTTGACTCCTACACTGTAAATAGGTCCATGGCGGGGGTGTGCGTCCGGCTTGAGGTCGATTTCAATATCATAGGGGCGGTGGGGCGGGAGTGGAGTTGTTTCTTCTTCAGCGAATACTACCTTGAATTCTTCATAGTCCGCTGGAAGCTCTTCAGTGACTGCAATTTTGCCCTCTGGGGCGCGGTTGAATTGTATGCGCAGACTCGCATCAAGGCAATTGTCTGTGCAGTATTTGGATGAGAACGCGAGAATTTTATGTTCCCAATCAATATGAGGATTATGGCGCTTCAACCTGGAAGTGCCAAGGACAATATCATGATTTCCCACGTTAACGACAAAACAATCAATGACCTCAGTGTGGTCGAATATTTTTAGTTCAATAGAGCAAATAGTGTCAACAAGTCCTCCTTCAATTTCTCAACCGTCGATGACTCGTAGTTTTCTTGGTTTTGAAATTTTTTGTGTTGGAATGTTAAATTCCTTTACTAATTTCTGGTTGATAAATACTGAAGTGGCGCCTGAATCTACCATGGCCCACCTGTGGAATCGACGAGGGATATATGTTGTTTTCTTTTCAGGAGGTGTAGGTAACGGCGACACGCGAAAGTATAAATGGAGTTGGGATTCATTTGATATAGACATACATTCCATATTTACATTATCATTCTGCGCAGCCGTGTCCCTCAAGATTTCGCCCAAAACCGCCCTCCTGGAACAATTCAGGCGTCGTCTTTTAACTCTTCCTCATCAGATTTAGGCTCTTCAACTTCAGCGGCAAATCCAGACATTGACTTTGAAGGGCAGTCTTTGGCGAAATGGCCTTTGCCCTTACAATTGTTGCAATACATCGACCCTTTTCCTTTACCGTTGGCATCCAGATCCATGGGGCCTGGGCCTCGAGTGTCCCTGGTGGGTGGTGGTGGGGGTATGCGGTTGGTGCCGGTATTGTTTGTATTACCCGCGCGAGTATCTTGTTTGAGCGCGGGGAATGGCATCTGGGAAGTACCGCGGTTACCTTGCCATTGGACTGTGGGGACATTTTTACCGTCTGGTCCTTTGGAAATGTCAATGATTTTGCCCTTCACTGTTTTTCCATCCTGTCCATAGATGTAAACATTATCTCCTTTAGCCAATTTGTCTTGTTGGTTGCTGTTGGGAGGGCCCGCGGTTCTCTGGTTGCTCGACGACTGGTTAGATTTTTTAGTGGGTTTGTAAGCGTCAATACGAGCATCGATATAGAGCGCGTGGTCGATAACGTTTTGCAGGGTGGTGGTAGTGGCGTAGGGGTCATATCCTTGGTTCAGCATAGCGTCCTTAATATAGTCTGAAAGTTTATCATAAAACAAGTCTCGAAGGACGGTGTCGCCATAGCCAAGGATCTGGGAATAAGTCTGGAATTCAGTAACAAAGTCTTGTACTGACTTCTTTTGTTTAATTTCATGGAATTTTTGGCGGTAGTTTTCCGCCCGATTAATTTCCCCAAATCGTTTGTCGAATTCTGACCAGAAGGATTGAAGGTTGTGGAGGAAGGCAACTGGTGAGCGGGGGTCGATGTCGGCTTCTTGGAATGGTTGGAGCCAGTCAAGGGCCGCTCCTTCGAGGTACGAAATAATAAAGAGAATTTGCTCATCTACCGTTGCATGGGGGTAGACAGCGCACAAGTATTGGGTTATGGCTACCTGGAAAGCTTTGGATTTGGATTTATCCTTTCCGTCAAACTTATCCGGCTTAGCTAGTTTGATTCCTCCAGATGTTCGAGTTGTACTTATCTGGATAGGTGGTGGAGGAGCAGGGCGATTTACCCCTGTAAGTCGTTGCACCACTGGTTGTGCTGGTGCTGTGGTTAAAAGCGCTTGGGTATCCCGATGAATATCATGCGCATATCGTTGTACTGTGTTAACGTGACCTCCCAATTGGTTGAGGCCGTCTATGGTAGCTTGTTGAGCGCCGTAATGATTTTGTAGATATTCCATGCGAGCGTACAATTCTCTAATGGCATTATCCACACTATTAAAACGGGAATTCATATTTGCGCGCATAGATTGAATAGCATTAAGTACATCCCGGCCTGTAATATCAGGGGACTCGGGGGCAGGAGCTTGGAAGGTTTCATTGGGACCAACGCCGGTAAACCCCGTAAGATGAGAAACATGGGTGGCGCGAGATTCGGGTCGCGCGAGGTCAGGTTGGCTTTCCGGGGCCCACCCGCCTTGGAAGTGGTCTCCATACAAAGAAGTCATATTACAAACAACGAGAGCGGAGTCTTGAGGAAAGGATTATAGAATTGCAATTTTTAAAGATGAATAGGCAACCCTTTTTGCCAAAAGTCAAATACTTGGCTGGGGGTCCTGGATAAACGGAATCGATATGGTGCGCCTCCCCTGCTACTTGGCCCAAAAGTACGTGCGCTTCTTCCAAGCTCGTAACGCGGTCCGCGGTTTGTCTTTGTTCCTTTGCGTAACCGTATTTACGTTTGAAGGCCTTGGAACGGGACACTAGGTGTATGTGTAAGTGTTTGGTGGGACTAGAATCGAGTGAGAGATTACTCGTGGATTAATTCTTCTAGTTCCAAGATGATTTGTTGATCGCGTTGGAAGGTGTGGAGGGCTTCTTGCTGCCACTCGAGGAGGACTTGTAATTCGACTTCTTGTACTTCGCTAAGGTTGCGATGGTAATCGAGATCGGTTTCCAATTCAAGGGAATAGAAAGGGTCGAATCGCTGTAAGTAGCGATAGAGATTTATGGCAACGCAAATAAGCGTGCGAATAGGAGTGCTAGGTGGGGTAAGAGGGCTTCCTGGTGCCCAGCAACCAATGTGAAAGTAGGAGAGAACGGTGTATCCCACACCGAAGAAGAAAAGGATAGAGACCTCCGCTACTAAGCTACTTAAGGCCACTAGTAAGCCCACCACTAGTCGAAGGTAGTGATTAGTAACCCGATGCTTGTTCTAATATGCGCTTGGCACCTACTCGTCAAGCTATGAGCTGCCGCGGTCTAAGACCCGTGAGCGCTACAATAGCAAATGGAGATTTATAGTGATCGCAGGGAAAAGATAGGGCAAAGGGTGTACGTGGCTGTGGATGGGTGGAGTAGGATGGTGGAATGCAAGTAGGTGTTAGCCACGAAACGATGTATGACGTCCAAGGAGTAAATGGCGATGAGCAAGTATACCTTGGCGACGCCGAAAGAACTCGACCTAATGTCAAGCCTTTACTCAGGTAAGTAAAAGAACAAGTAAAAACCTCTATTAGACAAGAGGTCGAGTTCTTGAGGGGACCTCTTCGAACTTGACCCGGTTTATATACATGCAGAAGCCACTATCAAATCTACATGTGCAAACGTATGGCGCAATCGTGAGTCATACAAGAATTGGCAACCACAGTTGAAATATGATGACTCATCAATCCAGAACCTTCCATGAGTCATGTGATATAGAGTAAACCCAAAAAGGAAACTGTTCAAGAAAAGGATATGGTAAATACGAGGATATTCAGATTATATTTAGTTAGAGGCGTGTCAGGTCATGACAGCATCCTCGTCCTTGACACCAAATGCATGGGCCACCTCCGTTCACGTGCCAACTTGACATGTGGCTGGGGACCCGGCTACGATGCACACGTCCCTCACTCACGACTCCAATGACCTGACCCTCTACATCCCGCGGCCCAACTTCTGCGTCCATTCGCCACTGAAACGTCCACCCGCGCTCAAAAAATTCTCACCCCGGCCATCGTTCCACATTCTCCCTTAACCATGCCAAAATCCAGCGATCATGTAGTCTCACCAATATCCATGCTACTTCCACCCTCGCTCCTTTGCCGTTACACAACCGCGTTGGGTTTGCGGAGGGTGGAACATCTGTTCCCGTGACTCCTGCTTCTACTCGTGTCTAACCGGTGAGTTTTGTACTTAATTCAAGCGTTATGGTACGTCACAGACTCATTGCAATGCGTCAGGTGCATGCATCCTCTGAGGCGGTACCCCAGCCACACATGCATTCCGATAATTTGTTCCGGTATTCTATTGCAATACCGGATCCGGTCCGGACCCCTTCCATTGCGCATCAGGTTCGCTTGCCACCCACCAGCGCCCTGCTGCCCCTTCAAAGGCACAAATCAGGCCCAGAGGTTATATTGGACGCCGAGTTGGCTGCCAAGCAGACGTGTTACACAATACGAGGCAGCATTTCGGGTGATGCGTTACACTATGGCACGGTGGGCATGGTACTATCCCCCGCTGAGCTCGCTCGCAAAAGCGTTTGCGATAAACTGCCACTGATTCTGTGGATCTCGCCCTCTCGCAAAGTTACCTTTGCTGACACGCATGGGGTGCCTGTGGCTCGCCGCTCTGGCAGCTATGCCCCGATTTGGGTCCACCGCTTGCGGGCATCCACGCTTCCGTACCATTTCGCTCTCCATGCTCGCCCACCCCCGACATGTCGATGCGTAGAGTGTGATCCAATGCCATAGCCCTTTTTTACGTATATGATGTATTACTTCTTCACTTTTAATTCAATTTATACTCATTTTACATCCACGAGAGTAAAATAAGGAGTGTATGTGTCATCCGTGGCCCGTTTGTTCTTGTTATGTATTGATCGGACACGCGCATCCTAATCGAGCTCGTCCACGACCCCAACTGGTACCATATACCAACCGCGCTACGCCTTTTATCTGGCTTGGCTCTTATTAAACACTACAATTTCTTTGTGCTATCACGATTCACACTGGCTACTCTTTGTTCCTTGGCATCTCACTCTTATTTTGCAGCATGCGACACAAGACGAAGAAAAAGGGAATGGATGTAAGCAGATTCTTTAATTACGGCGGCACTCATTGATAATTCAATTGTTAGTACAATGCAGATATCCCTTTCGAAAAGAAACCCGCACCTGGTTTTTACGACACAACCAAAGAACAAGCCAAATCATATTCCGCGCCCGTCGAACAATCTCTTTGCCGCCTCGAAAACAAGTGCAAACCGCAAGAGGAAGCGGCCAAAGCCAAGAAGTGACAGAAGAAGGGCAAGGAGGGAGCTAACGAGCCGCACTCCACCAAGTTCATCGCTGCGCGCGACGCCCAGATCCAAAAGCTTAAGGAGGCGGAGCAGATTAGCAAGCGGCGCTCGCTCGTGCTTCCTGAGGCCCAGGTTGGCGAGGCTGAACTCGAGGAAATTGTAAAAATTGGTCAGGCGGGCCAGAGTGCGCGTGCGTTGATGAATGACAAGGGTGAGGGAAATGAGGCTAGCGTGCAACTACTGGGAGAGTATGAAGGGCTTGGGCACGCGCGGATGGCAAGGACTCCCCGCACCACGCCGCAAGGTACGTCGTTCATTTTTTCCATCAAAACCGTATATCTTATCAGCTTTCCCATTTGATAGAGGATAACATCATGGCTGAGGCACGGAACCTTTGTAATATGGTTCAAGCCCAGACTCCCCTTCTTGGCGACGAGAACACGCCTATGCACGTCTCAGCGCAAGGCAGTACTGGATTCAAAGGCGCGACACCCCGCCACCAGGTTGCCTTTACCCCCAACCCTCTTGCAACCCCCCGCGCAAATGGTTCCGACGTCTCGGATACTCAACTTGGTGCCACACCGCTCCAGACTCCCATGCGAGATAATCTGAGTATCAATCCTGAAGACGGTACTCCTAGGATTGGCGATACGCCACGCAAAGAACGGATGCGCGCCGCGGCCTTTCAAAGCTCTTTTAAGCTTGGATTCGCCAGTCCTCCAAAGCCGAGTAATGACTTTGAGGTTGTTTTGCCCAAAGACGAGGAAGAGATTGAGGAAGACAAGCGTACTGTGACGGTCAAGGACATGGCGGAGCGGAATGCGCGCATGAAGAAGCTGCAGGAGGAAGAAGAGCGCAAGGCTCTTGAACGTCGAACTAACGTCGTCAAGCGCAACTTGCCCCACCCCGTCCATGTGAACCAGGACCAACTGCTACAGGCTTTGCGAGTGACGTCTGATGCTCCGAGTGTTTTGTCTGGTGCGCAGGCTTCAATTGATCAGGAGCTCGTTGATCTCATCCAACACGATACTATTGCGCACCCACTCCCTGGCACACCTTACACTGGGGGTACCCCGTCTATGTACGACATGCCCGACGACGACGACGTGGCTGCCGCAACCCTTGCGGTGCACGCGGAGCTGTCCGCCACTCTTGGTATCATCGGTGCGAGCCCTCAGGAGGTCAAGAAAGGGGTTGTACTCGCTGCTGGGCAGGAGGACTTTGACGGCGAGCTCTTGAGCTGGGCGCACATGCGCGATACGTGGGCCTCGACCATAATCTCAAGGCCTGGGTTGACGCTGCCGCTCTTGAACGCAGGAGCGTATTGCTGGGATTGCTGCGCTCTTGGTGCAAGACCAGGATGCAATGACCAAGGAGGCTGCCAAAGCCGCCAAAGTCGAGAAAAAGTTGAACGTTACGCTAGGAGGATATAGTGCCCGTTCAACCGCTCTAGCAAAACGTATCAAGGATGGGTCCGCTGACCTTCTGAAAACCTCCATCGAGTACAAGAGCTTTGCCCGCCTGCATACAATCGAGCAGGCTGTGGCTCCTCGCCTTGTTGATGCATTGAAAGAGGAGGTCAAACAGCTGGAGCGTCGTGAGCGTGAGCTGCAGGCGCGGTTCCAGGATCAAGGAGGAGGTACAAGCGAGGATTTCTGCGAAGGAGGAACAGATCATGATGGAGGCCGAGACGCTGAACAAGGCTGCACTGGCTGCTATGGAGGGCACTTGATGTAAGTTGAATTAATGTCTCTCTGCCTTACGCTGTAGCTTTTCTGAGATATTATGCCATCAGCGTAGTTTTCAGATCTGACTTTCGCAGTTCAGCTATCTTGATGGCTTACGTGGTCGGCCTTGCGTGAGCTGTAGTTGCTTCCCACATGAGGACTCGTTCGTTTGTGCGGGCCCGGCTACGAGTGGTAATAGGCAGCTGGAATTGTTGAGCGTTGTAGAAAGATGGCCCAAAGGTACGCGTTGATAGACTTCATCTGACATAAAACTAACAGCCATTTGTACAGTAGCAGCCAGCCCCAATTTGGCATTGCTAGAGATGTGTTAAGCAGTTGAGAAAGAGGCTGGGGTAAGGCGGAGTTGAAGGTGCTACAGTCGGCTACAGGACTACGATAAAAACTAGTTTACTACATAATGCTACGATCGTCTACGAATTTAACGTGAACCGTAGCATAAACGTGAACAAAACTTGCGCCTAAGTGGCATGGTCTACCGGTGCTACGGTAGCGCTACATAGCACTCGTAGCAGTTAGAGCATTGTGGCTGCTACGAAAAAATTTTCAGTTTTTGCTGATGGAGTTCTGACCTTCTTGAGAACTTTGAATGGTCCTAACCACTTTGCTGCCAGTTTCTTGGACAGATGGTTTGTAGTGACGTCCTTGCTTGATAACCATACTTTAGCTCCTACTTTGATATCTTCAGGCACTCAATGTTTTCAATCATAAAATTCTTTGATCTTTTTGTTGGATAGATTGAGTGCTGCCTTAAGTTCGTCGTAATTACTTTGGAGCCAGTCTGCGCAGTTGTCTGCTGTGGGGACGTCGCCAATGGAGTTATCTCCTACTGCAAACCTGGGGTGGAAGCTGTAGCACGCCTAGAAGGGACTTTTGCCAGTGGAGGAGTTTACATCGTTATTGTATGCAAATTCCGCTAAGGGTAACAGCACCACCCAATCGTCTTGGTGGTGAGAGATGTAATGTCATAGGTATCCTTTGGCTGTTTGGTTGGCGCGTTTGAATTGTCCATCTCTCTGAGGTCGGTAGGCAGTGGAGAAATGGGGTTGGATATTTAATTGAGCATAAAGCTGTTTTAAGAACTTGGAGTCAAAGTTCGGGCCATGGTCTGAAATGGTTTTGTTGGGTAGACTGTGCAACTTCCAAACATAGTTCACAAATTGGTTAGCTATGTTGACTGCAGTGGCGTTGGAGGTAGTCGGAATGAAGTGGACCATTTTGGAGAGTCGGTTGACTACAGTGAATATGGCGTCAAACCCTTCTGATTCAGGAAGTTGAACAATCAGGTTGTAAGTAATTTCCTCCCATGGCCGATTAGGTAGGTCAATGGGGTTCAAAAGACCTGGGGGGACCTGATTGCTCTGTTTGTTCCTAATGCACGAGTTGCAGTGGCTGACGTATTGGTTCACCGACTTCTTCATGGATGGCCAGGTATATTTGCAGTTTACAAGTTCCAAGGTCCTGAATTGACCTGGGTCGCCTGCAGAGGGGAGTTGTGGCGGCTTTCGATAATCATTTTACGGATCTCTTGGTCTTTAGGTACGAATATCTTCCTTTTAAACACAAGAAGTCCATCTTTCCATTCCCAGTGTTCTACCTTGTTGTTGTCCTGAAGTGCCTTGATAATCTTTGATAGGTGTTCATCTTCCAGGATTGCATCATGGATGCGTTTGTCAATGTCTGAATCAGGGGAAATTGCTGCAACAAAAAGCTCTGGGTGCAGCAAAGCTTGGCTTTCACTCCCCTCTTTAGGACAATGTTCCTCTTTTCTTGACAGTATATCCGCACAACAATTTTGGGAGTCAGGTTTGTACAAGTTTTGATGATTAAAGTCTGCCAGAAAATATGCCCATCTAGCCAAACGGCCAGTAAGGGACTTGGTAGTTTTGAAGTATTCCAGGTTTTTATGGTCTGAAATGACCTGGACAGGGAGGTTGGTACCGTCTAGTAGGTGTCTCCATTCCTTAAACGACTTTACAATGGCCATAAGTTCCTTGTTGTAAATATCATAGTTGCGTTCTGCTGGATTATTGGACTTAGACATGAACGCAATGGGATGGAGTTTGTTGTCAGGGCTGATTTGGGAGAGTACGGCGCCTGTAGCAAAGTCAGAAGCGTTGCATTCTACAAAAAATTGTCTCTCAGCGTTGGGTTGGATGAGAAGAGGGGCAGAGTGTAGAGCATTGCGTAGTGCCTCAAATGCTTCTTCTTGTGCCTTTTCCCAGACCCAAGTTTGTTCTTTGTGCAGCAGCTGGAATAACGGGGCTGCGACGCATGAGTAATTTGGTACAAATTTCCAGCAAAAATTAACAAATCCCAGAAATTCTTGGAGAGTTTTAACAGAAGACGGAGTACCCCATTCAATAGCCTTGGTGACCTTCTCTTGATTGGTTTTAACACCTTCCAGGGAGACAATCAAGCCAAGGTAGTTGACCTCCTCAACGTCAAAGAAGCATTTTTCCAGATTGCAATAGAGACTGTGCTTTTTGAGGCAAGAGAGGACTTCCTTGACATGTCCTTTGTGCAGTTCCTTGGACTTGGACAAGATTAAAATATTGTCCAGGTATATGATGACGAATATGTCCAAGATGTCGCGCAGGATGTTGTTCATAAAATGTTGGAAGGTTGTGGGTGCACTGGTCAAACCAAAAGGCATTACTAGATACTCGAAGAGACCGTATTTTGTCTTGAATGCTGTCTTTCATCCGTTACCTTCCTTGATACAAACCAAGTTGTAACCCCATTTTAAGTCCAGCTTAGTAAATATAGCTGCGCTGCGGAGTTTCTCTATTAAATCATTGGTTTGTGGGAGGGGGCAGACAATTTTGACAGTCATATCATTCAGCCAGCGGTAGTCTATGCACATCCGTAGTTTGCCATTTTTCTTTTTAACAAATATAACCGGTGAAGCCATTGGGGATTTGGAGGGTCTAATCAGCCCATGCGCGAGTTGTCGTTCAATAGTTTCACGCATTTCCTTATCCTCTCTGACTCCTACACTGTAAATAGGTCCATGGCAGGGTCGTGCGTCTGGCTTGAGGTCAATTTTGATATCATAGGGGCGGTGGGGCGGGAGCGGAGTTGTTTCTTCTTCAGCAAATACTACTTTGAAATCCTCATAGTCTGCTGGAAGTTCTTCAGTGGTTGCGATTTCCCCTTCTTGGGCCTTGTTGAATTGTATGCGCAGACTAGCGTCAAGGCAGTTGTCCGTGCAGTATTTGGATGAGAACACCAAAATTTTGTGTTCCCAGTCTATCTGAGGATTATGGCGTTTAAGCCAAGAAGTACTGAGGACAATATTGTGGTTTCCCACATTAGCGACAAAGCAGTCAATGATCTCTGTATGGTCAAATATCTTGAGTTAAATTGAGCAAATGGTATCAACAAGTCCCCCTTCAATCTCTTGACCGTCGATGAATGGTAGTTTTCTTGGTTTTGAAATTTATTGTGTTGAGATGTTAAATTCCTTTACTATTTTTTGATTAATACATAAATCTACCATGGCCCACCTGTGGAATTGACAAGGGATATATGTTGTTTTCTTTCCAGGAGGTGTGGGTAACGGTGATGCACGGAAATATAAGTGAAGTTGTGATTCATTGGATACGCTCATACATTCCATAGGTACATTGTCACTCTGCATAGCCGTATTCTTCAAGATTTTGCCCAAAACCATCCCCCTGGAACAATTCAAGTGTCGCCTTTTAACTCCTCCTCATCAGACTTGGGTTCTTCAATTTCAGCGGCGAACCCAGACATTAGTTTGGAAGGGCAGTCTTTGGCAAAATGGCCTTTGCCCTTGCAATTGTTGCAGTACATTGCCCCTTTCCCTTTACCATTGGCATTGAGATCCATGGGGCCTGGTCTTCTAGTGTCCCTGGTGGGTGGCGGTGGGGGTACGCGGTTGGTGCCAGTGTTGCTTGTGTTACCTGCGCGGGTATCTCATTTGAGCGCAGGGAATGGCATCTGAGAAGTGCTGCAATTGCCTTGCCATTGGACAGTGGGGACATTTTTGTTGTCTGGGCCTTTGGTAATATCAATGATTTTGCCCTTGATTGTCTTGCCGTCTTGCCGTACAATGTACATGTAGACATTATCTCCTTTAGCTAGTTTGTCTTGTTGGTTGCTGTTGGAGGTGCCTGCCGTTTTTTGGTTGCTCGACGACTGGTTAGATTTCCTAGGAGGTTTGTATGCGTTGATACGAGCGTCAATGTAAAGTGCACAGTCAATGACGTTTTGAAGGGTAGTGGTGGCGGAGTAGGGGTCATATCCTTGGTTCAACATCGCGTCTTTGATATAATCTGAAAGTTTATCATAAAATAGATCGCAAAGGACAGTGTCACTGTAACCCAGGATTTGAGAGTAACTTTGGAATTCTGTAACAAAATCTTGAACAGATATCCTTTGTTTGACTTCGTGGAATTTTTGGCGGTAATTTTCCGCCCGGTTGACTTCTCCAAATTGTTTATCAAATTCAGACCAGAGCAATTGGAGGTTGTGCAAGAACTCAACAGGTGAGTGCGGGTCTATGTCGGCTTCTTGAAAATGTTGGAGCCAGTCGAGAGCGGCCCCTTTGAGGTATGAAATCATGAAAAGAATTTGCTCGTCTAATGTTGCATGGGGGTAGACGGCACGCAAATATTGGGTAGTGGCTACCCGGAAAGCCTTGGACTTGGATTTATCTTTCCCATCAAACTTATCCGGCTTGGCCAACTTGATTCCTCCAGACACTTGAGTCGTGCTTGTCTGGATGGCAGGTGGTGGTGGAATGGGGCGGTTCACCCCTGTGAGTTGTGGCACTACTGGTTGTGCCGGTGGAATTGCCCCTATCAGCGCTTGTGTGTCTCTATAAGTATCTTGTACATATTGTCGTACTAAGTGAATGTCCCCCCTTACTTGGTCCAAATTGGTCCTTGTTGCCATTTGTGCTCCAAAATGGTTGTGGAGATGGTCTGTACAGTTATAAAGCTCATGTACCGCAGTGTCCAGTTGATCAAAGCGCGCATTCATTTGGGAACGCATAGATTGGATAGCATTGAGTACATCTTGTCCCGTAATGTCAGGACGTTCTGGAGCTTGAAAAGTTTGATCTGCATCAAGGTTGGTTACATGGGATACATGGGTGGCGCAAGAGTCTGGACAGGCAACATGTTCAGAAGGAGTGTAAGGAGGTTGTCCCTCAGGGTTCCAGCCTCCTTGGAAAAAGGTATAGTTATAAAGAGACATGTTACAGATGGCGAGGGCGGAGTTTTGATGAAAGGATTATAGAGTTACGATTTCTAAAGATGAATAATCGGCCTTTTTTCCCAAAGGTTAAGTACTTTGCTGGAGGTCCTTGGTAAACGGAGTCAATGTGTTGGGCGTCCCCTGCTAGTTGTTCGAGTAGTACGTTGGCCTCTTCCAAACTGATGACGCAATCTGCAGTCTGTCTTTGTTCCTTGGCATATCCGTATTTACGCTTAAAGATCTTGGAACGGGACACTAGGTATATATATAAGTGGTTGTTGGACTAGAAGTGAGTGGAGAATTACTCGTGGATAAGTTCATCTAATTCCAAGATGACTTGTTGATTGCGCTGAAAGGTTTGGAGGGCTTCTTGTTGCCACTCAAGGAGTACTTGGAGTTTGACTTCTTGTACTTCGCTAAGATTGCGATAGTAGTCAAGATTGGCTTCCAGTTGGAGAGAGTGAAATGGGTCAAATTGATGTAAGTAGCAATAAAGGTTTATTGCAACGCGAATAAGCGTGCAAATAGGAGTGCTCAATGGGGTAAGAGGGCTTCCTGGTGCCGGGCGACCAACATGAAAATAAGAGAGAATGGTGTATCCCACACCGAAGAAGCGTAGGATGGAGACCTCTGCTACTAAGCTACTTCTCAACCAAATCCGCCGGAGCTCAGATGGGATTGCGAGTGTTTACAAGACCGCAAGCAAAATATTCTATGCCCCCCCTTAGCTGTCAGGTGCGAGAACCTGACCAATAATCCCGAGATCAAGTGAGCGCTTGACTGATGATCCTGAGCGTGCATGAGCACATACGAGTGCACTGAGCATGTTTGCAGGTTTGCATATATAGATGACTCAGCAAATGATATAAAAAGAAGAATTATATTTCCGAAAGATATGTACACAGAGTAAAATGGCATGAGCAACGGTGGTGGTGAACTGGGCCGTCAGCGGGACAAAGGAGCGGGGCGAAGAGTAGGTAATAATATAGCAATAACTGACGGTAAGGGTGGCTTAAGGACACAATCTGTGCAATTGTCTTGTTAGACTCCATAAGTGTGTCAAGGATCAAGCACTGCAAACTTACGAATCATTAATGTTGGGCTGAGTTTAGTGAACAATCATGCCCGCTTTGGCACAGCGTGCAGGCCAGCAGAATATAAGATACGTTAGCAAGGGATATAGAGCAACAAAAACATTTATCAAACATACCAAGTGTGAGCCATTGCTGCAGCACAGTTGCAAAAAAATCGAGTTCTCATGGCGGGTGATATTAGTGGAAGTCACAAAGCCGGCAGCAACAACCACACTCACAGTCTGACGTACTAACAGTACGACTTAGCAAACAATTGCCAAGTATTGGGTATTGCAGACACAGGGAACTGCTTCAGACGTGAAGTTGAGGGTGGTGGTAAGTTGAAGGCGAGACAGCTATATCTGAGTCGAATCCTGCCAGTCAAAATCCATGTCGACGCATGGCACAGTCTGCCATAACATCAGATCAGATAGCTACAAGCCAATGGGAGGGGCGTGCCTGGGTCATACGGCCACCGGATCACTTGACGGATTGCCATTCAGGTACACAGTTTCATTCCACTGTAGAACCATATGCCCCTCTACCTGCCTCGCCCTCTTTGCAACCATCCCCCTCCGTTGTAAATCCTTGGTTACGTGTGGCTACCTCAACAACCTGCACTTAGTCCGCCTAATAAGCAACAATCTAGCCACAACCAAGAGTAATTGTCGTGACGTTGCCTAGTATGTCTCTTTTGTGCCCTCTGGTTCACGCTCATTAATTACCATAGTTTGTATCAGGAGGTCACCCAACAACGCCTACCCCACACCTATCCAATCTGTGCTTAACAGCTCATGGTACGTAGCGTTTTTAAGCATTCTAAATCAATATTACCTCCTGTTACTATAAATGTGTATTACAACATAATTTCTTTTTTGCTCAATATGCATACACATTTATCTGCAATTAAACCTACATTATACGTGAGTCTGGTTAGGTGTTGTGAGCTTGGGTGTGAACGCTTGCGAGTGCTTGTGAGCACTTATACTGTTGCTCATGAGCGCTCGCCAACCCAACATAATGTGCTCAGGCATCTTGGCAAAATCCCGAGTTCGGCCCGTGCTCATGAGTGCTCGTGAGCAAGGGGGGGTTTTGCAGACGTTAAGGCCACTAGTAAGCCCACCACTAGTTGAAGGTAGTGATTAGTAACCCAATGCTTGTTCTGATATGCGCTTGGCACCTACTTGTCAAGCTATGAGCTGTCACGGTCAATGACGTGTGAGCGCTACAATAGCAAATAGAGATTTATAGTGATTGCAGGGAAAAGATAGGGCAAGAGGTGTACGTGGCTGTGGATGGGTGGAGTAGGATGATGGAATGCAAGTAGGTGTTAGCTGCGAGACGGTGTACGACGTCCAAGGGGTAAATGATGATGAGCAAGTATACCTTGGCAACGCCAAAAGAACTCGACCTAATGTCAAGCCTTTACTAAGGTAAAATAAGAGAACAGGTAAAAACCTCTATTAGACAAGAGGTCGAGTTCTTGAGGAGACCTCTTTCGAACTCGACCCTGCTTATATACATGTAGAAGCCACTATCAAATCTACATGCGCAAACATATGGTGCAATCATGAGTCATACATGAATTGGCAACCACAGCTGAAATACAATGACTCAGCAATCCAGAACATTCCATAAGTCATGTGATATAAAACAACCCTTAAAAGGGAACTGTCTGAGAAAAGAGCATAGTAAATAAGAGGATAATCGGAATATGTGTTTAGAGGCATGTCAGGTCATGACACTATCACCAGTTTTGAGTAAGTACGTCAGGAAAAGTTGGCATTTATGTTTAGCACCCAATTCTAAGTTCACTAAACTCAGCTAAATTGACTAAATGCCCCCCTTCAACCACTTTTTTTCAGCCTCCAGTCACTCCATGGTGCTTGTGCACAGTAACCCTGTGCCCTATGCATTGAGCCAATGGTACTAGGTGTGCTAGGGAGGCAGCTATACTGGGTTTTTACAATTCTAAATTCACTAAATCCGCTAAGTCAAGGATAAATTGGCCTAAATTTAGCTAAATGAAAGTGTACAAATGCTAAGTCCCCTAAGTCCAGAAATTTAGCTAAGTTTAGATAAGTTTAGCTAAATGAAAGTGCACAAGTTTTTCAGATGCTAGTTGGTGATACGTTTAGGAACAGAGTAGGCAGGGCTTTTGTTAGAGCCAGGGACAGATTTGGTGGGGGGCTTTGTGACAGGTTGTGGTGGCATGGTCGTCACATGGCGCCATGCCCACTGGTTCATCGTTGCTGTGGTGGCCTGGGGGTGATTGCCTGTGTAGTTGATCAGGGTGTGGAGGTGATCTAGGATTGCTGGGAGGTGTGAGCTCCCAGTAAGCTCACGCCTACTCTGCAAATATGTGGGTGCAATTGGGTGCAATGATTCCAGGGGGTTGTTCATGGTATTCATTGCATACCATTGCACCCAATTGTACCATTTCATTGCCTTCATTGCATACAATAAGCACCATGAACAACCCCCTGGATTCATTGCACTCACAATTTTTGCTGAGTAGTGTCCTGCAAGCCCAAATCGCTAATGCATTTGCCGTTTCCCCAGAGCAGGGCGTCAAGGAAAGTGTTGAGCTTCATGCCATGTTGGTCAATGCATGCTGCAACCGCTTTCACAGTCTCGTACTTGGCAATTTCGTTTGTCGCAGCCCCTTGCACATCAGGATTAGGGACAATGTTGGGCTCTGGCTCGCATCAGAGAAAATGTGGTAGTATCATTCACCCAAATTGAGCAAAATGTACCTAAATTAAGGCCTTTAGCACTTCAACAACCCCCCCCTTTTCATTCAGCCAAATTTACCTAAATTTACCTTAAATTTAGGAATCTCCAATTGTGTCAGACTTGTCCCAAAACACCCCTTCAGCCTACTAGTGCATGCTGGGAGTGCTCGGGAGGTGTGTGGTGGCTTTTGGCCCCATATCTATGAAATTCAGGTCAATTTAGCTAAATTTAGCTAAATGGGCTAAATGGGCTAAATTCAGCTAAATTAAGACCCCAGATCTCAATGGAAAGGCGGGTTTTTCTTGACACCGGTATCCCACTCTGCAGGAACCTCGTCATTGGGGTAGTCATAAATGCCTTTGTCGTTGAAGAAACCAGCAAAATTGTCCATAGCTCAAAGTTTGTGATAGGACAGTCTACAGGGCGAAAAATTTGCCACTTGTTGTGTATATACAGCCAGGTATTCAGGCACTGGTGAGTCAATCACAGATGCAAGCACTGCGGTAACCTTGAGCAACAATTTCGTCTGGTTTTACAGTACAGGACGCGGATGAGAGACGGTGTCATGACTTGACACGCTTCCCAGAATATATTCCAGATTTATCATATTTCTTTCAGGGATAATTCCCTTTTATGGCTTATCACTAATCATGTGTCATACTCTTTGTCATCAAGGTCTCTTAGTCATGTGTCACGTGATCATAGAACTTTCTAGAAGTCTTAGTCATATAGTATTTCACATCTGATATCAAATACCTGTATGACTCAGTTTGCTTCTCAGTTTGTACTCGTAGATACATGGCTGTGTCCTGTAGGATATATAACCAAGGTCAAGTTTGAGGTTACAGACCAAGAACTTGACCTCCTCGTCAATTCTAGCCTGTTCATCACCAGTCCTCTAAGTCACTGTCCATCGGGGACATACTTCTTACTTGTGTCTTAGTCGATCACCATCTTATCTCGAGTAGGCTTGACAGACGGAGACGTTCAGGCTATGCCAAGCATGTGTGTCTACTAACTGTGATGGGGTAGTGCCCGGAGACGATAGGGCCAACGTCAGGAAAAACCTCCCCTTTCATTAAGATCTGGGGTTTCAATTTATCTGAATTTAGGCCATTTAGGCCATTTAGCTAAATTTAGCTAAATTGACCTAAATTCCATAAATCTGGTGCCAGAAGCCACCAGACATGCCCTAAGCCCTCCCAGTATACACTAGTAGGCCAAAAAGTGTTTTGAGACAGATCTGGTACAATTGGAAATTCATAAATCCAGGGTAAATTTACCTAAATTTACCTAAATTGAGGACCCCCCAGGCAAATTTAGGTAAATTTGGCTGAACAAAAAGAGGGGGGTCGTTAAAGTTCTAAATCCCTCAATTTAGCTAAATTTTACTCAGTTTGGCTAAAACTTAACACCCCATTTTTCCTGACGAACTGCAATATTACATCAATGTGTATGCGGCTGAGCCGAGAATGCTGAACAAACCCCAGGTAAGCCATCCCGCTGCTTCGGTTAACTCGGTTGAGCATATCTTACCTTGTAGTTCTTGAAGCATTAAGTGATTGTATACGAGGGGGAGTTATTTGGTCTCCTACAAATGGGATGAAAAGAACACCGGTACTACTACGTCGGCAAAACACTCTCCGGCTCCGGAGGCTCCAGATTTGGGGGGTTAGATCCCGCGATCCAGAGCTCTCCCGGGCGCTTGGGAGCACTCTGGAGCACATGAGTTTTGGCGGAGCACATGCTCCAGAGCCTCCGGAGCACTCGGGAACATCCGGATTTACCCCAAAATCCGGAGCATCTGGAGCGTTCCGGGCCGGGGAACAATTTTGCTGAGTAGGTAGCTCCTGGCCTTCTGGTAAGTCCCGTCTCGTTCCTTGCGGTAGCTTGATTATCTCTTGCGTGCTACAGCCAACGCTAGTAGACTTATTGGTTGGCACGGTGCTTAGGATAGCTGAGTGATTGTTTGTATGATTACTGTCAGAATTCATGACGCCAAGTGAAAGACGGCGAGCTACGTCAGGAAAAACCTCCCCATTCATTAAGATTTGGGGTTTCAATTTACCTGAATTTAGTCCATTTAGCAAATTTAGCTAAATTCAGCTAAATTGACCTAAATTTCATAAATCTGGTGCCAGAAGCCACCAGACATGCCCTAAGCCCTCCCAGCATACACTAGTAGGTCAGAAAAGTGTCTTGAGACAGATCTGGCACAATTGGAAATTCCTAAATCCAGGGTAAATTTACCTAAATTTACCTAAATTGAGGACCCCCCAGGCAAATTTGGGTAAATTTGGCTGCACGAAAAGGGGGGGGTCGTTAAAGTTCTAAATCCCTAAGTTTAGCTAAATTTAGCTCAGTTTGGCTGAAACTTAACACCCCATTTTTCCTGACGTAGTATAGAGCAGAGATGAGGGGTGAAAACCGCGGCAGTCAAATCGGCGGTCTCGCTTATATATATCATGGAATGCGGCTAAAAGATGGAGTGCATTGCCAAGCATGTATCTACAAACAGAAGTGGGAACTGGAAGGAGATCGGAGCGGATAGGGTTGACGAATATAGCAAACCAAAAGGGTGGATGGACTTGTCCAGCACCTGAGCAACAACTATCATTAGCTCAGTCACACAAATCAGTCCAGACCCCACTGCGCCGTACTCAAATTGGCTTACCTGAAGAAGAAAACGCGACAGATAACGGCTTCTGTTGGCACACGACCGACGAAACCGGGCTGATTTGAGCGGATGATCTTCCTGTCTAGACGTGCAGCCACTCGAGCGCCAAGTAGTAATGTGAGCGCGATCGCATAAGTTGTCGTACAGGTGTCAACATAGTTGTCGAGTTCGCGCAATAGATCGTTCAGGCTACCGTCGGTCAAGCTTGTCATTACACGAACGAGGAGTACCCCAAGAGTGAGGTCTAGAATATCTCCGAGTTACCCAACCATTCAGCTACAATGTATTCTTGCTTTTAGGCTGAATAAGCCTGCCTTGACGTCGCGTAAAACCGTTTCGTTTGGCCTCTGTGGGTACTAGGCTTGATTTCAGCGTGTATAAACCAGAGGTCGAAGGTGAGCCTAGAGCATTGGGTGTGTGCCGCCAGAGCCCACAAGCAGATCCGGGCAGAGAGCGACGCCGGATTTGAGACTCTTCGTGCACGTTTGCCGTTTAAATAAGATGGAATACAAGTTTCGGTCGAAAGTGTTCACCGAGCCATAAATTCGAGGCTGCAAGCGAGAACGACGGTCAGATCGAGTTTATCAGCGCTAGTTTCATGTTTTAAAATCGTGATTTATGCCCCAGAGTTGACAGATATAATCTCAGGGCGTTTCGACTTGGAGTTTCGGGCGAAGGAGGACAAGGAAAGACGAGGAGAACGAGGCTCCCGCGAGGCACGTGACCGAATCGAGCGTTTTCCCGAAATCCCTCGTTCGCGGGCTCGGTAGCGGGATTTGCCGTGGATCGGAGGCACACCGGATGCGCGCGTAGTCGTGAATTGGAAGGCAAAGTGCAATATTCCATATGTCGACTACACACATTTCTAATCGAGGGAGGGCGGGGACTGAGGCTCAAGGGACGCCAGATGGGCAATGAAAATTATTCCAAGCCCTCAGGAGTATTTTTGCTCCGACGTTTGCCAAACAAAGGACCAAATAGTCACGTGCTCCTGAGGGCTTGGATCCAGGTAAGGAGGTTTCAAACATCGGTTTTTTGGGTTGGTAAGTTACGCCGCTTAGCAAGAAATATTTCTTACTAAGCCCTACATGAGATGGGTTTCGACTGCGTCTGCTTTATTTGAGCATGTCAAAGCCTCATACCTCGCTGTGAAGAAATGATTTTGAGCATCATGATGCTTTAGCTGTTTCCAGAATTGCTCGCCGAGGTCCCAGCCTGTGCCTCATGAATACACCTTGCTCTTTCAACTGAAGACAATGTCAAAGGTATAATACTTCGTACTAAACGACCATAACAAGAAATCAAAGCATCGCGAAAAGATATCGTACACATCATGTCAACTCAAAAAAGAACGTCCGTAAATGACCGTCATCTACTTGCACTCGTCCGGAACCTTGAATCCGTCACTGTGTACTCCTCCACCCCATGGAGAACCGCCACGCAGTGTCGCATCCTTGCCCTATAACACATAGACGTCAGCAACGAAACAGGATAAAAAGCGTTGACACTTACCAGACCACGCGAGGCGAACGCAGTCCAAAGATCGCAAACGTTCTCGCCACCAGTCAGCAGCTTGTCGGCCTCGATAATCGCATCACGAGCGTCGAAGAACGACGGACGGCAAGGCTGGAGCTTCATTGCCGAGATAACGAGCCTGCAACAATACGTCAGTTGAAGTTCAACATCAAGTAACGCTCGATACTTACTGAACAAAGAGCGTGTTACCGTGCTTGGGGACAAGTGGCTTGCCCATCACCTGCGGACGATAAAAGTCGCCGATGGGGATCGTGCCGTCCTCCAGAGGTTGGGGCGGGAAGAGCGTGGGGGAGTAGCCGTGCTTCTCAATGATCTTCTGCGAGACTACCCAGAGGATCTCGGCCCAGACTTCACCAATCGCGTGCTACGCGAACAATTAATTCAGATCGAACAGGAAACAAAACGTACGTACCACACCCCAGTACCCAGGTTTGTCAAGGGTCTTGTACGTCGACGGGTTGACTGTCGTGTTCTAACGAAACGATCAGTATCCGGCCGACACAGCACACGGCTCTAACTCACCGTCGAGTAAACATAGTTACGAATACCCTTGGGCTGATTGCTCGCCCAGCTACCCATCGAAAAGTCGGAATACTCCTTGGTCGATCGAATAGTCGTAGCAAGGAAATCACCCCAGCCTTCACCCATTCCACCACTCTCGCCCCAGCCAAGGCAGCCCGAGTTGGCTGGACCACCAGTCAAGCGCGTCGACAGACCGTGCGTGAGCTCGTGGATGACGATACCCGCCTCAAGGTCGCCGTCTCGGTAAGGCTTGGCAGTGTTCCAGATGTACATACGGCAGCGCCCATTCTGACCGTCGGGAGGCTGAGAACATTATGTTAGTATGGGCATTAGTCAAAAATGTTATCACTCACTGTCATAAAGTTGGCGTTGTTGTATCCGCTACCGTCTTGAGCATTGGCAATAACACCGTCGCTATCACGACCGCCTCGGCCATAGTTGTCCTGCTGGAAGTTACCCGCGAGTTCGTCGAATCCGTAACGATAGTACAAGTCGTGGACCATGTTGCTGGTGTAGAAAAGCTGAGTCACCGCCAAGTCGATGTACTCCTTAGGGTTCTTTTCGGTGCCTTCTTTGGCGCCGTACTTGAACTTGAAGTCGAGTTCCTCGCCACCATCGGGACGATAGTTGGAAACCCAGTTGTTGCGACCCTCCCAGTTCTCGTGGGCGAAGACCTGTCAAGGTATAAGTGACGATAGGAAATGAAAAGGCGAAGTCACATACGTTGTTGCCCCAGGTGGTGGTAAAGTTCAAGTACGTCGCATCACGATCCTTGACGTCCTTGCCGATCCAAGCCGGTGAGCCATGAGGGTTGTTAGCCTTGGAGATAGTATGCCAGCCAAGAGGCGACGCAAGAGTATCGTACGACGCAGTCTCGACGGATCGCTTCCCCCACTCGGGATCGTTGATACCCCACTTGAAGACTTTGTACGATCCAGCGTTCTGAGCCTTGGCTGGCTGGCCCATCGCAAGCTTGGCCTCGAGAGCGTTGAGCTTGCCTCCAGCACGAGGCATGGGCGAATCCGATGCCCAGTCGACGACGGAGACAATTGTGGAAGGATCTGCGGCCGAAACATAGGCCTCGTACCAATTGTCAGCCATCTCAACCTCGAGTTTCCATGTGGCGTGGAGCTCGGTGGAGTTGTCCTCGGTTGGAGTTTGCATGTAGACGACCTTGGCCTTGACGGGGTTGACAGAGCCAGGGAGACCAGAAATGACTGCGGTGGGGGTAGTGTCTTGGCCGACAAGATGATGTTCGTACGCAACGGTCATGCGATTGACGGTAGCATCAAAGTCGCGAGCGAGGTCGGAGGCAGCCGAAGATTCGGGATGAGCGGCAATCATAAAGTAGAGAGCCGCGCGGCGGGGATCGTGCGAGTCCTTGCTCGAGTCCAGAGCCGCGGCCTGGCGAACAGCAGTGAGCGGTTGAGCGCAGTTGCTACCATGGGCCTGAATGATGTCCTCGTTCGCCTCGTTGAATATAAACTGGTTGCCGGCCGCGAGCGTCATCTCATCAAGCAAGTCGTCGCAGTGCGTAGCATGGGACGTAGTGGGGCGAGCATCCTTAGCAGTGGCAGAGCCTCGGAAGAACTGTAAAAACGTTAGCCACGAGTTCGCCACGAGTAAGAAAACCACGTACCGAATCACCATAGCTCATTACTCGGCCGTCGCGGATGTTGAGGTTGATGTCACCGTTGGCAACCTCAAGACCGTCAACCCGTTGGCGAACGTAGACGTGGGTAACGCCAGTGTTCTTGTCGGTATACGAGTCCTCGCGGATGAAGAAGTCCGAGTCGGTATACGACGCAAGGAAAGCGCGCGCCACGTCGAGCGGGTCGGTGTGGGCAGCAAACGAGCCCGCAATCTGTGGCTCAGTGACATAACGAGCGGTGGGGTGGCTAGGCCCGAATCTGAGCGACTTGCGACTCGAGTGAGCGGTGGCCGACGCCAAAAAGGCGATAGAGAGGAGGGCGGCAGCGCGGAGGGACTTCATGGTGGTGTGGTTGAGGAGTCAAGTCGCGCTGGCGGCTGATTATAACAGAGGCGCAGTGGCTGTGCCGGTCGTGCGACCGGAAGTGCTTATCTCAGACCCCTGTTTTTCCCAACGCGGCCCGCTCTGTATCAGTGCCACTGCCGCCCGCCTCAGTATGACTTGCCCGAACATTTCTGATCAACATTTCCCGATACATGTTCCTCTCTGCACATAGCCTCCACACTCAG